>CEMH01202536.1:0-19995 GCA_001179725.1 Macrocystidia cucumis | reverse complement strand
TTAGATATAGTCAAGAAGTGGCTGACTAGAATGGCGATGATCACAGGTGGCGGGATGAGAGAATCACATCCTACTGCACACTAAATATGTGTTATATTTGAACAAAAAAGACTCAAGGAAGTACAATAGAGGGAGACGCAGATGGAAACCTTCCAGTTGCACAGGAGGAGGGCAGTGGACGGTCGCGACGTGTGTCGACAGGACAAAAACACGGGTTGACCTTTCAGTGCACCACGATGGAGTAAAATATAGCCTTCTAGTGAATGTCGCTCTCGAGACCCCCTTCTAGTGGTCATCTCAAGTCTAATATCAGGGCAGAGAATCAGGTTTGTGTCAACCATAACAATTACCTGAGATCCAAGCAACCATAAACATCTCCTCCCCACGTTCCCCAAGGCCACTTTAGCCGCAGACATCATAAAGCCATGTCGGAAGACCCCTATCACGCCGTTCAACAAGAGCTTCAAAGTGCTCTACAATCTACCTCCCAGCTCCTCACTTCTTACCTTCGAATACGAAGCACTGCTCGAGAAGAAAGCGAAGAATTGACATTAGCGCGAAATGAAGTCCGTTGGTCGCTCCCCTCGCTCCCAGTCTAACCGATAACACCCAAATTTCTACCTACTAACCCACGAATAGTTGATATCTACCCTGGAAGAACTAGAAACGGACTTGGAAGATTTGGAAGAAAGCGTCAAGTAAGCAACTCGTCTCCAACAATCCCCCCACCACCACTTCTTGAACGTTAAGGGCCTCCGTCTAGAATAGTAGAATCCAAGGATGCCAGCCTGTTTGGTCTCACAGACGCGCAAGTCCAAGAACGCAGACGTTATGTCGTTCACGTGCGGCGCGAAATCGAGGTACGCAACTAAATATCTCTTTTGGCGCATCTCATCAAAAACATCTAATCACGCATGCATGCACCTCCTTTCCTTCCCCCCCTCCCTGCCTCCGCCCCTTGTCTTCTTCATGTCTTTCCAACGCAAGTCTAGAACACGAAACACCAGCTTTCTTCTTCAGGAAGCTCCTCACGAGCCAGGCTCTCGCCAACCTCTCCTCATCCTCTACAACAGCCGCGTAATGGAAGTTCCACCGCACTCGTATCAGGTCAAGATGAAGAAGAAGACCATCAAGGTGCTTGGGCGGCTCAAGAACAACAAGTACGTTCACTCTCCCCCTCTCTCTATATATATATTTGTTCGTATACCAAGATTAATGTCGTTGGCAAAGATGATGATTCGCGAACAAGACCTTGCCATCGACTCAATATCGGGTACACTCACCACCCTTGCCCAACAAGCAAGTTTAATGGGTCAAGAAATTGGAGAACACAACGAGTCCGTCACCCCCTCCACCTTTTTTTGACTTTGAAAGGAGTGAATGCTCAGCATAATTGCAGGCTTCTCGACGACCTAGAGCAGGGAGTCGATCATACCGACTCCAAGCTCAACGACGCGATGCGCAGGATGCGTAAACTCCTCCGCGAGTCGGAAAAAAAGGGTAGCGGTTGGTGTATCGTTCTCTTAACTATAGTTTTGATCCTCTTATTGTTGGCCGTAATACTTGTATAACTGGGGCGTAACGTTGGTCAAAAAGGGCGGACAGGAATATACCATTCATCAACTTCGCATCTAATTTATTATGAAGCTCGTTTGTGCGGGAAAAGCATGGTCCGAACAGATATACGAATACAGCACTGTGACAACAGGCAAACGCGGAATACATACACCGTAGTGTTGAGGCTCGAGACAGGGGGATCTGTGGAAGCGCAAAGTACAAACTAGAAATAACAAATCCTGGAAGTCCGACGGGTAATACCAAGACTGCATGTAGTAAGAAGACTCAAGAGCCCACTCGTCCCAACCCACCTCTTCTCTCGACGTCAAGTTCGATTCCTTCCGCTTCAACAGAAGGTCCCGGCGAGGGATTCCTCGTGAAGCTCAACCCCCTTAGGAAGTTTGAGCCCAACAACCCCGACTGAGGGCTACGAGTCGAGGTGTTGGCGTCAAGCACGGCAGCACCTTCAACGCCACTCTCCTTGCCTTTATCCTCCCCGCTAGTGATGGACGCCTCCGAAACTGGCGGGGGAGAAGAGGTGGTGATGCGGAGCAACGACGAATATGCTGGATGTGCACAGTTTAACAGAAAGCCACGACGGAACAAACTTCTGGAATCACTCACGTTGACGGCAAACAGGACAGAACCACCCTTTCGCTTTTCTTTTCCTTCTCGTGGTGGTGGTCGGAGCTGTTGCCGCGGCAGCCGTAGTTGGGGTGCCAGTCGCCCCTTCGGCGCCGGCTGCTGCCTCGCCCGAGGGTGCATCCCCACCGACAACTGGTTCCTCGGCTTGAGTGATGTTCCCTCCTGCTCCGAATTCTACCATGTTGAGGGCACAGTCTTTACAAGCGACAAGGTGTCGGCATGGAAGGAGAACGACTTCACGAGGAGAGGAAAGGCAAAGAAGGCACTCGGATGAGGGTTCATCCTCTGACGCAACTACAGTAGTAGCTGCTGCTGCTTCAGCCATGGGTGGGTAGCTATGTAGATCAGCAGCCTGAGGGAGGGGCGCAGTGGGTGTTGCGCTGTGAGTAGAAGTCGTAGCCGACGATGCGAGTCCGTAGATTTCATGCAAATGGAAAGTATGGGGCCCAATCTGGTTTCAAGTATAAGGAGGTGCAGATGTTCGTAAGAATAAAGAGACGTACAGTCGCTTCTCGCTTGACGACCTTGACAACCCACGGACGAGTATCCTCCTCCTCTGGTTGACTATCATTCGAGGGAGATCGTGTGCCGAATCGCACAACATGAAGGTAGGTCAATTGCTCGTTCGGGGATACTAATTCCGCGCCCTGCTCATTGAGGGCAGCCAACCGGATGATGACTTTAACACCCTCGTCTGGATCGTCTTTCCCGTCCTTGTGTTTGCCTTCGCCATTTGTCACGGGCTCTCCATCAAGAACAGCCAGGGCTGGCCCTGCTACGCTTCGACCCACTGGAAGACGTTTTCGGAGATTGAAGTGTGTGAATCTGCGACGATTATTGCGTCCTGCAGTAGATGTCCCTCCTGCCCCATCGGTCGTCCCATTCACAGCATTGTGAGAGTCGCCGGCTACGTCTGGCACCACATCTCCGGAATCACCGGTTTCCGCAGCATTGGCTGTGCTGCTATTTCGAGGGTCGGAAGTAGAGTGACTGGGGACATGTTCAAATCTGCCCAACTCGAGGAGGGCGCCTTCCTCGAGCTTGAGTTTCTTCCCAAAGCCACCTTCAACAATGGTGTCAAATACCAAAACCTTGGATATGACGGAGGGGTAATGTTCTGGAACATCCGGATGGCCTCTAGGAAGGAGGACGTGGACGTAGATACCACACTGTGGGGCATCACAATCAAATTCGAATTCCAATCCATGATGGTCCTTATGGGTGGGCAAGGGTGTAGCGTCATCAGGGAGCGCAGTCAGTGGGGAAAGCCTAAGAGAAGGACGCTTGAGATTAACAAGAGCTTGAAGGGTGGTCGTTGGATGTGAGGGCTGTATCGGGGATAGACAGGAGAGAGTGAGGATTCTGTCAGCATTGACAAGAAGCGATTCAGAGAGACGAACCTGGTTGCTTTTCTCTATCCAAGTTCTAATCACATCTGGTGTGAGTTCGTCATTAAGGACTTTCTTCTCTGCGTTGAGTGAAGTCCACGCGGGTCCGGCACTGACGACTCCAACGCTTGGTCCGAAGAGTGGGTCAATCATCTTCTTCTCTTTTGGATGATCTGGAAGGGGAAGTTGCTGCTGCTGTTGCTGTACTTGAGCCATCGTTGTTGTTGCTCTATTCGAGTGGTAGTTAGACTGGTTTATGACAAGAGTGGACGGAGGTGGACTAGAGATGGGATTCCATGAGATGGATCGACTGCTGTCTGTGGGTGTGAGAAAAGTGTGAATCAGGGTTAGGGTTTATCAACCCAGTGGTTTCTCAATAATCAATAGAGGACAAGGTGCCACTTACACCAGGAAGAAATCACCATGTTCGTAAACATCAGTGGGACGTCTTCCTCAATGATGGGGACTTGCGGTGAACTTAGGAGAATATTTGCACAAGATCAAATACTTTAGGGACCATCAGGAGCAGAACTCAGGAGGTAACCCATCACACGTGGTATCGTCGATCATTGGCATGCATAACCAGAAATATAGAGAAAAAACATGGAAACCTCAGCTACATCTCATGCAATGAGCACAACAACCCCACCGGCTTCCTTAATTTTAGCTCTAAAATATAATTGTCAGCGTCTCTTTGCATTCACAAGAAATAATTTTGAACCCACTCGGCTTTCGCTGACACGAACCGTGCTTTCACGATGAAGGGCAAGTTAGGCAGCCTATATACAACGAGATTAGACGCGAAAACGAGAGCAAGAGTACTCATCACTTACTTTCCGTTACCCAACACTTTTCCGTACCCGTGGCGCAGTGTATCAATCACGGGCACAACTGTTGACGACTCAGTCAACCCCTCCTTCTCCGCAGCGGGTACCAAACTCCATAGTTTGTCCACATTGACTTCAGGGCGCCAGGTTGCGTTGCGCGTCAAGTGGAAGTGGCGCATACCGACTTTTCCAAAGTAACCAGGATGGTATTTATCGAAATTAGTTCTGAAAAACGACGCCGTCATCAGGTGGGGAACATGAAATGTATTGAGAGAGCATACCGGTGATGGTGAGCACCACCAGCAAGACCACGACCTCCCGGATGCTTGCGGTGCTTTCCTACACGTCCATGACCGGCAGATACGTGACCGCGGTGCTTGCGAGTTTTTGAGAGATGAGTCGGCATTGTTAAGTCTGGAGCGAGGTATCAGCAAAGGTTTTGATGACATCCAACTTCGGATGTTGGCATCCAACGCATGTTCAACATTCTTTGCCTCAAAAAGAGCAGCATAGCGCTCCAGAACATCGCGAGATAACTTTGGGCATGAATTTTGGGAGAATAGACTAACCTTGAGGTGTCGAGGTCGATGGGTGTGCCGTTGGTGGTGTCCTTGTCCACCAGGTTGGGATCACCTATCACGCCACTTTGACAACAGCCACAAACATAAATGTCAGCTCCTTGCCTCCTGCTCGTTACACATTTCCAATATTCTCTTTCCACCGCCACTATCGTGAGTGACGTTCTCTTTACTCTAAATGTGTATGATGGAGCGAAATGCCAAATATTTATTGTCGGTGACTTGCAAGAATGATCGCCAAATTTTTTATCTGATTTTCCACTTCTTCGAGCCAATATTGTAAAAGCCCTCTAGCTAACACCATCCCCTCAGATAAGATCTGCTCAGGTAGCGGGAATCCTGGATCCCAGTCCGACTTCGGCTTTTTAGGTTTATAAAACATCATGAACGCGCCGAATCGTTATGAACTGTTCGTCCTCGACGATGGCGAGAAGCCGTGAGTCTTCCGAACATCTTGCACACCTCATCTCTTACGCAACACACCATTTATTTCCCTAGCGTCGAAGTGACAGAGGATACCAAAATTCCAAACGCCGCGACGATTAAAATCGTCAAGCAAGATCATACTCTCGGAAACATGCTTCGCGCGTACGTACCCACTTCCTTTCCTCTTTTCTTACAAACAACAAGAACGTCCGAACCTGATCGGCGTCGTATTGCTTTGTTAGTCAACTGCTATCAATGCCTCAAATCCTCTTCGCCGGTTATAAAGTCCCTCATCCGCTTCACCCTTACTTTTTGTTGAAAATTCAAACCGATGGCACCATCACTCCGCAAGAAATCCTCATTCTTGCGTGCAAACAGCTCATCGGTACCATTGCACTGCTACAAACAAAATTCAAACGAGAGTTCTCGTTCAAGGATGTAGAAGGCACTGCCGGCGGTGCAAATGCACCTGGCCAAGCAGGCGGGGCAGGGGATGATCCTTATGGTGGTACCGCTGGAAGCGGAGCGTGGAATAGCGGAAAGGATTATTTGGATTTCTAGCATCCCCCTTTCTGTAACACTTTTGCTATGGCCTCCACTGCAGCACCTACGTGGAATTCTTGTAACGTTATTGTACTGGTATAGAATCATTTAATCTCGTCGCGTGTTGAAAATGGCATCTGATGCCTCCCCTACTTCCTTACGTGCTTCAGCTTTCTCAACCGCTTCTGTTCATCCACAAGCCTCTTTTTCCTTTGCGTCTGGCTCACATTCGCTTCTTCGAGCTCTTCCCTCTCGGCCTTTTCCGTATAAGCGTCGATACACCTTTCCATCTTCTCTTGTAAATACCCCTCTTCCGATTTACCAACAAGGCCTTTCGGATCAGTGTTCCATTGGAAGTCAAAGCCCCAACCTTGTATCCCGCCAGGACGCTCCAAAGAAGCATCTGTGGGTACGCACAAGCCATGTGGGGCTGCAGCGGACAACAACCCTCCTTCTTCACGCCACCAGCGCACAAAATGAACGGCTGCCCGTGCCAAGTCGGGCTCGGCTCCACGTTGAAGCATCCCCATTCGCTGAGAGAGCCGCGTCAAAAAATCATGCAAGTCGTTGGTCGGTGGGGAACCTGGTGGAAGCAGATGCAGATATGCGGGGGCTGTGCGAAAAAGAGTACTCCAGCTGTCAGCGTGGCGTAGAGTTCTCTCCCAAGCAACCCGATCATGGTGTGGCGTGAACGTACCCTGTGGATGCAAAACGTTGAGTCTATAGAGCAGATACGCCGCAAGTGCCTCCATATCGTATAAACCCTCTTTGATCCCCGCTGTGCGAATCAAAAAGGGAGTGTGTAAAAATTGATCAGAACTCTGGCTTTATCGGATTGCCTCACACCGAGAGAAGAATGCATCAATGAAAAGAGGGGTCACAAAACGGCGAAGGGTAAAGTGGTGTGCGTGGGGGACGAGGAAGACGAAGATTAGGGTATTACGTCTACGTACCTATCAGCGCGAGCTTGACTCCTCTTTCGGCTCCTTCTTGGCCCTGTCCAAGAAACGGGAGCATCACTCCAGGAGTGTCAAAAGCGTAGACAAGCGGGCTGAGCGACAGCTTCAGTCGGGTAGAGAGGGCCTGCGTTAGCCCAGGTTGGGCAGAAGTTCGGAAGGCTTTCGGTGTAGCTTTAAAGCGAGAGTTCCGAGGTAAAAGACTATACACGACAGAACAGCGAATAAACAAACTTACGGCCTTTGATACCCAGGTTGCGGAGTGCATTTAGTAGGGTCGATTTCCCTACGTTCGGCATACCAAGAACGAGAACGTTCATCTCCATCGCGTGTGGATACCTTTTGGCTATATCTGGAGGGGTATCAAGCATTTAGATTAGCGTTCAAGGGATGATTAGTTAACCGTCTGAATCACGTTATAAAGGACATCAACATACTTACAAGGGTCTCACTGAGATCCCGAATATCTCTGGGCCGTTGCCAAGAAGCAAAACGAACATGCTGGTCGGGAAATTTCTTTTCCATAGCTCGGCGGAATGGCTGTAGGTTCGCGAAGACGATAAGTAAACGCGTCAAGAATCCTAAATAGTGTGCTCGAACCTCCATGCCCCATTCTGGTACAAGGTCGCGCTTGTTCAAGACGACAATTCGTTCACAAGCATGAGTGTTAAGAATACGACGACCAGAATTATTTGGGTCCCAACCCCGGGCCATGCGCCATTTCTGCAATGCCGCTTCGGGTCGGTCGATTAGAACGGGAAAGAAGGACGAATATAAAAAAACTCAAGTCCGCAAAGGGCACAAGAGTACAAAGACATTGCAACTCAACGGCGACCTAAGGGGTGACGCGTGAAACTGGCAAGATTGAAAGTGCTCACATTCTAACGTTCGGTTGATGCTTGTGAGAGGAAGACGCGAGTCTCGAATTTCGAGAACGACATCTGTTCGCGTTAGAAGAACAGGAAGCAGTCGGGTAAACTTCATCATGTGGCCTGGAAACCAGGACGGGGGAATGGGAAGTTGAGGCATCTGAAGAGGAGTGAGGGAGGTCATTTTTGATATTACGTCGGGACAAAATTCTCCTTCGTATTTGGGGTCCAAGGCGTAGCACTTGGGGAAGTCAAGTTATGGTGGCAGAAAGTGGAGTCACAAACGAAGCCAAGAGTCAATGAAGTCTGTTCAGGCGTTTTGCGCCACCGTGATTGTGAAGGTTCCTTCGACGTCTTATGATCGAAAATGGACATGTATTTACTGTTGTTGCTTTGAAAGGCTTTCGGAACATCGGCGAACAGGATTACATAACAGATTCAACCCAATCCCCGCGAAATTGCCGCTCCGGCACAAATGCCCTTCCCAAGTCATTTCAACGTGGAAGCATACCATTTTCACAGCTTTCTGAGTGAAATTTATAATCCCGAAAGAAATGGTTCAGTGTGACTCCGAATGAATTGCATGGCATGCTCGCTTTGATGATTGCTGTGCAACGCCATCCTTACCGCATGCGATGCATGATGAACAACTCGGTAACCCAGGCGAGATACCCTGAAACCGCAGGTGTAGTTCTATCAGCACATCTTTGATAGGGTGGAGATGGGATGAGATTTTGTCCCGCCGATAGTTCAAGAATAATCCAAGAATAGCTTAGCAGAACTGTAAGGAGGATGGATACACAAATTGCGACCGATATCAATGCAAAGCCAGATAGAGTAGGTGTAAAGAAGCGGCAGATAAGAGAACCGTCGCACCAAAAGAAAGAAGCAAGCGAAAACATATCGATGGAATCTGGGGATATGGGGTGTGGCTGAGATTGACAGCGGGGAGTGAACGGTATTGAACCAACGACCCATAGAAAGTCTAGTAGATAAAGTCAGTAGCCTCTGGAGTACTGTGCTTCCCTTTCGACAAAGTTTTGCGAATTTTGAACCGCTGAGAGACAAGATATTGTGGAACCCAACTACACCCAACCATCCTTGCCGACGCCAATCGCATCAAAGTTCTTGCCGCTGCGCGTCCGTCTTTCCCGAAGGGGTGGAACAGCGTCTAGGTTGATCAACTTCTCTGACGGCGGTGGAGAGCCTTCCACCCATCCTTTCCAACCCTTCTTCACGGCTATCCGTTTTTTACGAACGACCATTGGCGACGACACGCCGCTGCCCTGTATGTCGATGTCGTCAAAGTCATTAGGTGTATGAGGTCTCTTGGACGACGTTCGCGAAGTACTGCCCGAATTAGATGGTCCGGGAGTTGATGTTGAAGGTGATGCTAGTGGGGGCGATGAACTGAGGAGTGGCGGTGGTGTAACAGAAACCGATCGTTGCATGGTAGCGATGTGGATAGCAGGACGTGCTCTCCAGAATGATGAGGCCGTAGCAGAAACGGGTTGTGGCATGTGGAGCGGGTTGGAAAAGGTGAACGGGACGTCTGGAATCGTACTGGAAGTGGCATCTGGTTTTTCGAGAGCTCGAGCGGCTGCTTTCGCCCTCTTTCTCTCTCGATCACGCTCCTTCTTCTCTCTCTTCTTGTTTCTCCTAGTCTCCTCATCCTTCTCCACAACTCTATAAGGACCGATACCGTTCAACAAACTGGTCAACACGTCTCGTCCATGGTGAGAATCGAATGCGCCGGCCATGACTGTTGTGGCAGTGCGCCGTATGTGCTTTGAGGTGGTCATGTTGTAGGAGTTGTGAGGAATAAGGATGGCCATCATAATGTTGTAATGGAGTTGGGAGTTAAATAGTTGGGGGGAGGCCGCAGTGGAGCGGAGTCGTGGTTTGGAAGCAATTGTGGCTTGTTGTACTTTTACGGCAATGAACGAAGCATCAACAAACAGACCGCCTTCTCAGCACGTGTTCTCCAGGAACCTTCCACAACGATCGTTCAACTGTTCAAACACCAATCTATCTCCATTCGGTCCTCCATATCAATTTTACTTATTATCTTTTACCTTTATTTTATTATTCCTTGTCACTCATCATTATAGCTTCATACTTTCACTCATTCAATCTGCTTTTTTGTTCTTTCAAGTACAATGGCCGTGGGGCACTCCATTCCGCGCGCTGAGCGTTGGACATCTTGATCTGTTCTCACCCTCTAAAATGATCGACCAATCAGATCAAAGAGAACACTCAATTGCTTGCAATTTTTTTCTTGATGTCCACCTCTGCCCGCTCCTTCCGGCTTTCGGACCTCCTCCATCTCGGCTTGGCCAATCCATCACAGGCGAGAAGCTCAATTGCTGTTACATTTCTCCTGTCCATCAGCGTCCGAATCGCCGAACTTGCGCAGATCCTCGTCGCCGAGCAATGCCAACGTAGCCGCAGCTCGCAGCCCAATCCTGTGAATTTCAATTGTTGTGAGGCGCGCGCTCCCTTTGAACACACCAAATCGGGTTTATGGCGTCTCCCACTGTTGTTGTCGAGCGTGGGACATCCATCAATGATCCATCTTGACTTGGGTCACCTTTGTCCAAACCAGTAAATTATGTACCGGAATAGCCCGGTCGCGGGCAACTAGTTTTTATGTGTGACCAAAAATTCCTTATCTGGGAACAGATGCCCATTGATTCATTTCCATTCCACCGAGTCACTTTCAGGGGTCCCCTTCACGAGAACTTGGCGGTGAACAAAAGGTGCCGCATGTTCAAAATTACAACGCACCTTTGAGCACTATGCCCTCGCGCCTGGTCCCCAAGTCACCCCCAAGGCGATCCACGAGGTTTGCCCACGCGCAGAACGCCTGCTCTCTGGCGACAAGGTTATCAACCTGTGACCAATGGTTGCTACTCAAACTAATTTACTTTCTTGACGAGCGCGACTCGGGCCCTGCGCAAGCCCCCTGTAAGAAACGCCCTCCCTCCGAAGCCGCAACATCTAGCCTCTACTGTGCTGGTGATATTCATGCTTTGGACAGCTCAACGCCTGGTGCACACATTTGGCAAATTTTTGCTCCAATGGCATGTGCTCGAGCGTGATTTTGGCCCCCTCGTTCTCTTCTTTCTCTCTCGCCTGTCTCTGACACCAGTCCGATCTTCGTTTGAGCCAACTATACGGGCTTAGCTCGCCAGCACTTCCAAACTAGATAATTGACCGATCCCAGCGCCGCCACAGGAGCTCGATCGCCGGACGAAAACCAGGTCTGTTCTGTTATCCCTCGCTTGGGCTTGTCTCTCACTGTCCACACGCTCTCGCTTGTTCATTAATCTCGACAAAACAAGCCAGAACTTCTTTTGGTGACTTAGCCCCGGAAACCACAGTATTCTGCCAAGCCGCTTGAAACAAAATTAGTTTGGCAAAAGGGGATTACGTTCGGGCCCGTAAAAACAACAAACAACTATCATCGTGGCTTTTAGCGAACCCTGCTGCGTCTCTCCCTGTTTCATATGTTGGGTTGAGGAGGTGTGCCAGAAGAAGTGTCACCCTTGAGGCTTTCTCCACCCTTGATCCAACCTTCCTGGTTCGGCGTGTCGCGACCTCCGCTGAGCCGTAACACTAAGCCACGCACTTTCACGCCAACTTGGAACGCCCCAACTCCGCCCCAATGTTAACGCTATTCCTAGCAGTGAGTCATGATATCATGATTTCCACCAGAAAATTAGACGCCTTGACATCGCAGGGAGTATCGATCAAGTAGGTAACGGGCTTTCCCGTTATATTCACCTGCAATCTTGCACGTTTTCCACATGAGGTTCATCTCCTGGTCGATAAAAGATCCATTATACAACTCGGGTAATTTGCAGACACGGGGCCAGTAAAAATGTTGATTCCCTCTTACCTGTAATTCTTGAGTGAAGGGGGGACGGTCATACCAGCAACAGGGTGTACTCATTGCTCGTCAACTGATACTCATCCCGATATCAAGAACGTTAACAATTGTTTTGGGGCATCAGATAGATATGATATGAATAAATAGGAGCTTGCAAAGAACAATTCCGAACCTCACTGTTGACACGCTTGTCAAAAGGTCAAATTTAAACCTGAGTGACTGTCGCGCGCGACCGTTGACCAAGGACATCATCAGGCCAATGCGATAAACAGATGAAGTTGGCTTTCCACTTCTGGGGTTCCCCGTAAATGAGCGGTCGGTCGGCGAAGAATCGCCGAAAGTCGCCACATGAAAAAGAGATCCGATGGTCGTGGCTATGGAGGGGGGGGAGAGGACCCCGATAACTCCTCCCCAAAAGAAAAAAGTCACAGTTTTTTGGAATCATTTTGGGCGCCAAAACAGCCTAAACCCTTTCGAGGGATGAATGGCGCAACAGTCAACAATCGACAACCCTCATGTGAGCCAATCAAAGATCATCCCATTCCAACGGGGGCAAATGCCAATATTGGCCCCTCCCCCCTGGATTATGCCATTAGAACCCTCCCCACCGGCGCCGGAGACCCAGGTTCAGATTTTTGAATGGCTTGACCTCGCCCAAAAAGAATCAAAAAATCCAAGAAGGGTTAGAGGGTTCCTCTGGCCGTCGGGAACCTTGGGAAGTTCCTATACAATGTTTCAGCTGCGATCAAAAACGGCTGAGATGAAATGTTGAATGTAAAATAACCTGAACCTTTTGGGTCGGCGTTCTGATAGATCCTGGTATCGCCCACCTGTCCACTAGCATCGCCCTGTTTGTTTTAGGAAGTAGACACGATTGATGGAGATGGAGACTATTGTTGGACTTGGGTAGCACCGCCGTCTAGCCAGAAGGGTACATTTGGAGCCAGGTAGTGTTAGGTGTGCATGTGCATTTCTCTCACCCGTCGAAACTTCTGTTGGATCATTGTTGTTCAACTGATGTTCATTTATAATTCATACAACCCAAACGCTCTCTAAAGATATAATTCAACTAATATACAAAAATGAACGTTTCGCCCAGGTACAAATGGGCTGATTCTGACAGGCGGACCGAGCGATACCGAGAGAAGCACGAGAGTTACGAGAGAACCATATCTCACAAAACGAGCCGCTGGGGTGGTTCCGCCATGGGGCTGTTCGTGATCGCTGGGCTGAAGCTAAGATGAGCCGCTCCGTCCGAGGGGTATGCCTCTTTCATCTTGCGCCAGATCACCCTAAACGCAGAAGCCGAACCTTTCTCGTGGACGAGCATAATCGCAGACGAGCAACCAGGCGGAAATTCGGCAGGCAACGTAGAGTAAGGGCTTGATGCCGGCGTGTGTGTCGTTGATCTTGCCGTCAAGAAGCTCGTTCGTACTCGGGGCGTTGCACTTGGATTCGGGGTCGACAAGTTACTCGCATTAATTGTTGGGGTGGCAGGGCAGTGCGAAATTTGTTGTGGGAAGGGTGAGGTTTGCCTCGGGCCTGGAGCGGACAAGAACTCGACCCTAAATTTGACCGGCTTCAAAGCGACACTCGAGAAAGCATCCAAGGTGTTCTCATCGACTCTGCAGCGTAAAATTCCCAGCAAGTCTCCTGTGGTTGCACCTACCATTGTCACAGGCTCGACAATGACTCCCAAGTTCGCGAGGAACCTCCCGACCTCGATCCGAGTGGTCGAAAAATCATCGGATGAATATAATACTCCGCCGCTGCTGGCAGACTGGTGATTCTTCCAACTGAAAAGGTTTGAAAACCAGCCCTTGAACTCGCTGATGACGGGTGAGGTGACCAGGCGGCCAGTGTCGGCTGACATATTATTTTGACCGGCTGACATCAAAGCAATAGGCGACGCAAGTACTGAGATTGTTGCTCGTCGAGAATAGTTGACGGTGTCGTGGCTCGTGGCTGCAGAAAAAAAATCAGAATTTTATACCGCGAAGGACGCGAGTAAATCCACCGTGTTCACTCACGTTTCTCCCGCTTTTCCTTTTTCGTTTTGGCTCGAGTGACCCCGTCACCCAAGTGAACGATATTTCCCATTTCTCGAGCGACATCCCGCGTCATTCCCAACCCGATTCCAGCTCCGCGAGCTTCGCTTTCTGTAACATAACTCCAGCCATCCTCCGAAAGACTCGAGTTCTCCTTATTATCTCCAGTAGCACCACGAGAGATCACTCGACGGCTGTGGGAGGGTTCTTGCCTTTGAAGGTCCGTTTTGATCTGTGCGTGTGGTAAAGTTGCGGAATCGGTAGTTCCGTCAACCTGGATTTCTGACGGAAGTGGGGGCAGGGACTTCTTTTTGTCCGGTACTGTGCACCGGACGGCGTCGTTATCTGCGGTGGCCATGGCAACGAGGCCGTTCACCTTCTCAGTGATTTCGTCCATGGTTTTCTGGAGTTCTAGATTCGTCGTCTTAGGCGCGGTCAAAAGGGGGAGATCAACAAGAATGTTGCCATCTTGAGAAATCACCGCAGGAGATATACGAGAAGCTGGCGATTGATCATTGGACACAACAATGATCGATTGATTGCTGACGGTGTTCTGGGATAGCTGGCGTTTCGGAGGAAGCGGACGGGGGGGATCAAAAGTAGGGAGTAGCCCAACGGAGCGTCGTTCGACCGCAGGTGATGTCGGCCGAGAAACCTCCCTGGATTGCGGTCCATTTTCGCTAGAGGTCTCTGGAAACTGGACGCTCGAGACTGTGCGTTGGTGGGTATCATGGCGCACAATGGCCATGGGGTGCGAGTACGTGATTCCCCTCTTCGGTGGGAGCGGTCTTGAGCTGCCATATTCTTGACTGAGGGACGAAGCGGCACGCGGGGTAGTGTGAGCAATGGATCGAGGAACTTCTTTGTTTCTGCCCAACAGTTGGCTGGGAGGCGCGCGAGGACCAATAGGGGAAGCAGGCCGTTCCCGTGATGAGGAGCTCGTTGTGCTGCGACTCATGCTTGGGGGCGTTGCCGTTACGACTTTGGAGAGGGCAGGTAATGCGGCGCGGGACGAAACGGGAGACGGTAACAAACGATCGGGGTCGGGCTTTTTGCTCAGCCTAGGGATGTTCAGTTCCCGTCCAGATTCAAACTTCGAGCTACCGATGCTTGGTATGACAGATTCTGCTCGCCCCGACTCTCCTCTGTACTGCGCTAGCAAAAAATAGAAGGCCTTCGCATGTACTCCTTGGCCAGCTGGGGAGCAAAGGTCTCGCTTGATTGAGTCCCCATGTGGATCTGTGTGGCGCCCCCAAATAACGCGGAGAGAAGTTAATAGCTCAGGGTCGATGAGGGATGGAGAGGCCATGGGACGGGCAAGAGTGCTCGGCGATGGGGGTAACGGCGGGTTTGACGAAATGGGGATCATGTTACCGGACTTTGACGACGGAAGGGCGGGAGGCGAGAGCAGCCAAGGGTGAGCCAGAACCTCTGGGATCTTTACTGTACCGTTAGAATCGAAGTTTTTGCTCCAGCGATCAACTGCTACACACCGTAATCCGTTTTTTGACCTCCACGACTAGCATTCGCGAAACGAGATCTTTGGCGAGGGGGTCTATCCAAGGTGGCATATCGTACTTCCCACTTTTAACTTTGCTCAACAACGTGCGGACATTTTTGTCATCGAAAGGAAGCCTTCCTGTGAGCAGGGCGAAGAGAATAACGCCACAGCTCCAGATGTCGGTTGCATTTCCCTGGTATTTCTCTCCATTGACGATTTCGGGACTAGCGTAGTGAGGGGAGCCACAACTTGTCTCCAGCTGTAGTGACGGGGGTGCAAAGGCGGCCATACCCCAGTCGGCGATTTTGAGCACGGGTGGCTCGATCGATGCAATAAGAATATTCTCTGGTTTCAAATCGCGGTGAATAATTGAGAAAGTATGCGCGTAATTCAAACCGTAGATGATTTGTTTGAAAAATTGGAGAGCTTCGTTGGGTGGGAGTTTGCCTTTATTGACGAGAAAATCGAAGAGTTCTCCTCCTTCAACATACTCCAAAACGAGGAATAATTCGTGGTCACCCTCGTAGACGTCGTAAATTCGTAGGATATTGGGGTGGTTCATCAATTTCATCATAGTAATTTCGCGATCAATGCCAAGGCGTTGCTTCTCAAATTTGGCCTGCTGCGTAGATAAAGACGCACGAGAATTTACCAAAGGGGCGATGGGAAGAATCTTGACCGCGGCAAGCTGTCCAGTGCGCTTGTGTTTAGCGATTTTGACTCGACCTGAAGCTCCTTTGCCAACGCATTCGCCTAGGATCCAAGGTCCAATGTTGCGCGGGTCAGTCGGGAGGTCGAACGCTGACGACCCTCCAGCTGCGGCTTTCTCCTTCGCCCAGCGAGTTCCCAGGGGGGCGACATATTTGATAGGTGGGGCGCGTGGTGGGCTTGAGCTAATGGTAGGCATAGTAGGGTGAATAGTAGTGTAGAATTAGGTTTGTGTATGGTATAAGGCGAAACGCTCGACCAGCGGGCAAGATGGAAGTCCTGGTTTCTCGAGAAGCTGTGAAGTCGTTAGGAGCTCTTTGGGGTGACGGTACTTCCGCGCCGAAGATGTGACTTATCACGTGATTTACCGCCGGCTGTGACTCATTACTTGCCGAAATTTGTGTTTTTTTTTGTTCTCCGCAAAAACACATCGTTTCCAACCGTCGCAAGGAGTGCTCGCCTGCTTTGGGTACTTCGTGCATGTTATCAGCTTCATGGGTAGCAACACGACTTTCCACAAGGACTATTTGGGTTGCAGCTCGAGGCAATCTCGGTCGAAGTGTCAAATTTTTGCACTCACATTCGCTGATACTTTCAGGCCCTGGCCCAACGGAACACAACAACACCATTCGTCATTTTCATGATAATGAATCCATCTCCTATCCTCCCGCTCCACTCATAGACGATTTGTCAACGCTAGTCAGGGCAGGTAACTTCGCAGCGGCCCAAAAGTTACTCACACAGCTCACCGACTGTGGCCGGACCCCTCCTTCCGATCGGGTTTACGAGGTCGTTGTCGAGGCAATACTGGTCGGAAAACCTCCATTCAACACAGACGTTGACGACCGGGTCGCCTCGCTGGCAAGTTGGTCTCCACTTTTGCCTCAGGCGGCAGATGAAAACGCTTTATTCCTGCCCTTTGCCTGCGAACGACTTTTCGCCTCTCCCAACGCATCTATCCCACTCCTTGTGGAGCTCGGAGTCGCATGCGCGTCGAAAGGCTACGTGGTAATGGTTAACCGAGAAATAACGCCTATTGTCCTCAAGTGCGCTGATCAGGCCACTCAGGATCGCTATTTACATGCCATTCATACACATATCCCTCCCTCTTCGGTCTTCGAGAGTGACACAGATGACTATGTCCAAGTGACATCGCATGCTCGTGAAGACCCCGTTCTCCCTCTCACCTTAATTGCGAGCCACTTGCCTCCGGTGCTTCCCGAACCCATTCGCAGTGACGGTCCAATCTTCGAGGATGCCTCCTCGTTCGGTTACGAGTCAATTTCCTTTCCGCACTCATACTCCCCTTCCTCTCTGGGTGACATGCTTACCGACCTAGTTGTACGCGGGCAATACGAAATGGGTCTCCACATCCTTCGTGAAGCAGAAGACCTTCATCTTACAGTCCCTTGCAACCCACTGTACGAAATGGCTGCACAAGCATTCATCGATCCCAAAGCCCCTTTCAGTTCGAAGGACCCGCAAGAGGTGGTGGAGCGATTTTCCGCTTGGTTCTCCCTCATTCCCCCGATTCATCATCCTGATTCGCCCCAAGACTTTCCAGAAACCACTCGTTTGATATTTAACGCCCCCCTCACAAATCCACTCCTCATCATTCGCTACGCTTTAATTCTCGCATCGAAAGGCTACGCGCGCACGGTCATCTCACGGGCTGTTCCCCTTATCATGCGTTTCACCACCCCCGAGGTCGGACTCAAATTCCTCCGCGACTTCAATGAAGGCAGTTCAAACTATTGGAGAGAGTCGCAGCCAGAGAATGCTGATTACCTGGTCACAATCACCATGACAGACTCTTACAGTGCGGCTGCCCGAGCTTTGGCTGTGTCAAATCGTTTCGAGGAGGCCATCACCCTGCTCCCAACACTTTCCCATTCAAAGTATGAGTATCATCTTACATCCTTCACCTATGACGTCCTACTTCAGAAGTTGCGGCAAGCCTCGTCCAGCCGTTATGCGGAAGCGATCAATAGAATCCTTGCGTTAAAGGGCTTGCTCGTTTCATCACCCAAAGATACATCTTTTGAAGAGGACTCCCTCAATTCTCTCGCAGAGCTCCAAAATATATCCGTGGAGTTTGGGACGAAGGGTCCTGAGGAATTGGGAAACAACCTCTCGGTGAGCCTGCGGTACCTCAAGCAATCGATGACCTCGCGAACACCTCCCCATCCATCGACCCTTCTCGCTTTTATGGAGGGCTACGCAATGACGGGTCGTACTACCGCTCTGGCGCTTCTCCAGCGCAGGGCACATCGTACAAACAAGAAAATGGCGTCCGTGTTTGCCTTCGCCGAGATGCACTATTACCACCGACGGCGCGAACCTCTTCTGGTGGTTCAGACCTTTGTGGACAATTTCTACATGAGCGGTGTTCCTCGAGACGAAGTGTTGAATCTCTACATGCGCGGAGAACGACTTAGAGAAACCGCTGAAGACGCGATTCCCATCAGATTCCCTGGTTTCGCTATCCCTTCTCGGGGAAAGTTGTGGCCTTCAAGTGGACACTGCACTCTTGTTTGGCACGCGCTTTTGGCCTCGGAACATACATTTCCCGGTGTTCAAAGACTTTATCATAAATTGGTTGAAATCGCGACCAAGGGTAAATCGGGTGAGGACCATAACGGGGTGGGTTACCCGCAGCCGCTACTCCCCCCACCATCTTGGAAATACAACATTGGACCAGCAGCGTTCACACCGTTCATGCGTCGGTTGATGTTGAGCCACGGTGTCCGACAGGGAACGGTCTTACTTGGCGACATGCTCAAATTGGGTCTCCAGCCAACCACTCATCATTTTACGGAACTAGCGGGATTTTACGCTCGAGTTGGAGAGGTCAAAAGGGCGCTCTTGATTCTGAAACGGATGGAAGCCGACCACTCAAAGCCTGACGTTCCCAGCACCGTCATTGACTCAGCCCCTGCAGGCGGACATCCGCAAGCTCCTCTTGGGTCAGAAGCTTCATCACCGGGTACTGCTTCCCCCTCGTCGACCCACCATCAACAACCCTCACATCAGTCAATTGGTGTTTCCCTCCCAAAACCCGATCTTGTCATGTATATTTCAATCCTCCGCGGCTTTCTCATTTCCAAACGGCTCTCCGACGCCGCCAAGCTGAAAGAACGGATCTTGGACAGATATGATTACACCGTTGGCGTGGACAGATACCTAGATGCGGTCTTTTCAGATCTCGAAGAGATGACGAAGGCGGAACAGAAGTCGCTTTTGTAATGCCCTTCAGCAGGACATCGTGGTCTTATGAGTGGCAGTTGGGTCAGGAGGTCGACGGCGTCTTTGTGGCGGTTGGGAAATCTCAGATTTGGTGGTGAAAAGAATTCAATTGCATCTGTAGGTGATCATCTCAATGGTGTCTCCGATCAGTTTTTGAATGACAACTCCCAATTTCTCATAGCCCGATTTTTTGACCGCAAATACAGACTCCAGCCACCGCGTAACAACACCTTGGGTCCTTGACCCAGCCCACTACGCCGTGTTCGCATCCGTACAAAACCCACCTTTGCCGCCCCATAGCACGCCATCGGCGCGCATTGGTCCGTATTCATACACCGCTCTCATCGACCATGCACCCCCTTTCCACGTCGACTCCATACTCCCTGCGGAGCCACAATCATGATCTCTTCCAACAAAGAGGGTGCCGGCATCTTCCATGCCTATCTCAGCGGCGACCCTTTTATCTCTGTCACATCATTGATACGCTCGCGTCAGCAGTCCAATGTACTGATAACGATCTCACAAGATCTGGGTTTAAAGCTCCCCGCTCCCCCTCCTCCTCCAAAAAAAACAGTGCGCAGCGCCGATCATCTCCGAATCGATGTCTGTTCCCATAACTTCGGGTGGTTTATGAGCAACTATTTGAGGAGCTCAAACTCCATGTCCTAAACGGAGCTAGGGGAGAAGCCACTGCAATCACTGATCGTATCCGTCCCCTCTACCCCTTTCCGTCGTGGTGCGTCTTCGTTATCATGACGTTTAGAAAAGAATGGGGGCTCGTCACATTGACATTGGAGTTGCTTGCAATCTG
>CEMH01202531.1:19804-41235 GCA_001179725.1 Macrocystidia cucumis | reverse complement strand
GAGTGGTAGAGTGGGGGAGGGTTGTAGGGGTAGATGTTCCACGAATCCTTATATACAGGCTAAGCTAGTTTTTGATCGGTTGGGTCGTCAGTTCTTCTCGTCACCTTGGCCATGCCATCATGTCGTTAATAGGGTATAATCCAATTCACACCGAACTCCCTTTTCGCCCCCTGATTCCAACGACAATTGGCAAAAACCCCGGCTTCTTTCTCTTCTTTTCGACGTTGATGGCATGAGTCATTGAATGACCTCTCGCAACCGCCTTCRCACCCACCGAGTCATCGTTTGACCYCTCGCACCCGTCAACCTCCAGCTGGGTAAACGAATGATGAGAGATGGAGTCAGGTTCGATCTCGGTGATCCTGCAGGTTCCGGAGCTTGTCTCTGACCGGAAGTATTGGTCCGTTCACAATGGATTTTTGCACAGTTGGACAAGATTTGGGGAACAAGAGACAAAGGGGCAGGGATGTTGAGAATTCATGAGTTAGGTTTACAGCAATTTCTTATGTTCTTCAGACAATCGTCAAGGTTGGAATTTCTACAGTTCCTTGGTTCGGCCTTGAGGTTTTCTCAGCGCAGAACATTGGGTGTTCGGTATACGCCTATCAGCGGCGGATGCGATTTGAGTCAAGTAGCGCAATACTTTTGATCGTTGACTGAGCGAAGCTAGGAAGGAGCAATTCTCGGCTCCCGTTTGTGAGTGTGAGTTCTGTTGCTGGCTTACGGAAGGTGGTTTGGAGAGGAAAGCTCCAACATTCATCACGCTCAATGCGGGCTCAACGCGAAAAATATTGGCGTGAGCCAACATATGAAGCCAGCTGATAGTTCTCCCACTGACCGAACCTCTGAGGATAAGTAATAAACATGGAAGGTTTATCGTTTTCACCACATGTGAACTGTGTCTATTTGCAAACTTGGACCGGGGGTGTTTCCTGGTGGCGTTCCGAAGTGATGTGAGCCATTGGCTGAGCGATCCTCACAATCTTTTCCCTTTCACCTTTACTGTCGCCACAATCAGAAACCGTTCGACAATGAACTGATGCCCGTGAAAACTGGGATGGCAGCTAAAATTGGGTTTAAACAGGTACTCTGAGGCGGTGACAACAAGGTTTTGGCCACAAATAGACATATCAATGTTCCCCTGTCCTAGGCCTTAGTTCTGTTGCGTTGGCATAAAAATTACTTCAATCCTCATCCACTCTCATCCACAACCACCACAACCACTTCAAAGAAAGCAGGCTTTCCTTTTCATCAATACATCCTTCATATAAATCAATTTCCAACATGTCATGGAAACTTGGAAGAAGCAGCAAGAAATCCTCAGTCACAAACCTTAGAGCAGAAGACATCGCTTCTGCTCGTTCCACAACACCCACCCCTGGAAACCCAGATGGAAAACCCAGCTTCCGCTCAGGCCTTCTCGCCATTCGCGTTTTGTGGGCAGAAGGTCTTAGTTTACCTCCGGGCTCAGCGCTTCCGCCTGCAGTGCAAATGGCTTTGACTTCACAGCAAGCCAAAGTAGCGGCGTCTGTGTCTCCATCAAGCGTTACCCAGCAACGCCTGGCGAAAACAAGAGGAAACAGGTGCTTTTCATCCGCCCATCGATTCATGATGATCCTTTTTGACCGCCCATCCGTTCACAGAGACAGCATACAACGGACTCAATGCTGGTGGCTTCCGTACCTTGTTATGGAATACGAAGTGAATCAAGTCCTTATTACCCCCCTCGGTGGCGACTTGGAGAAACCATTGTATATGTATCAAGCTCACTTGTGAGTTTGCCTGGTGGCTACCTTCTCCTTCTACTCGGCTTCACCTTGTCTGTTTTTTTCCCTTGCCCGCTAGCGACGTGTCACGAAACTCCGAAATTTCGCTACAATGTTACCTCCGAGCTGATGAACCAAAACGTGGCGGGGACGGCATCGCTGATGACCTTGGAAACGATCTTTTCCTTGGCGGTATCAAATTCATCCCCAATTTCGAAGAGATGGGGAACCAAGACCAGTGGTATGAAGTTGTTGGTGGCACAGGAAAGATCCAGATCGGTGTTTCATACCAACCCACCTACGGCCAGTCTTTGAGAATCGATGATTTCGAGTTGATCACTGTCATTGGAAAGGGAAGCTTTGGGAAGGTCTGTCCACCCACCTCATCAATTCCTTATTATTTGTACTCATGTGGGTTCAAGGTTATGCAAGTTCGAAAGAGAGACACCTCTCGCATTTACGCCTTGAAAACCATCCGCAAGATGCACATCGTGAACCGGAATGAGATCACGCATACGTTGGCGGAGCGTCTTGTTCTCGCTCAAGTCAATAGCCCTTTCATCGTTCCATTGAAGTTCAGTTTCCAGTCTGAACAGAAATTATACCTGGTCTTGGCGTAAGTAAGCTTCTTCGTGCGAGGGCGCTTTTTTCTGAAACATATCGCCACAGATTTGTCAATGGTGGAGAACTCTTCCACCATTTACAGAGGGAACAACGATTTAATGAAGAGCGTGCGCGGTATGAACTTCCAAAACCATTTTGTACAGTTTGGAACTGACCGTATATACAGCTTCTACAGCGCCGAACTCCTCCTAGCTCTGGAACATCTTCACGAGCTTGACGTTGTATACCGGTGAGTATCACATCAGAGCGTGTTATCTAGTGTCTTATCGTTCTATCAGCGACTTGAAACCGGAAAATATCCTCTTGGACTACACCGGACATATCGCTCTTTGCGACTTCGGTCTTTGTAAATTGAACATGAAGGGCAACGAGAAGACAAACACGTTTTGTGGTACTCCCGAATATCTCGCGCCGGAGATTCTCAGCGGCAAAGGATACAGTAAGAAGATCTATCATAACATTTCAAAGCCAGCTCATTGTGTGCCCTTAGACAAGACGATTGATTGGTGGACGTTGGGTGTGTTGTTGTACGAAATGTTGGCAGGGCTTCCTCCTTTCTATGATGGTCAGTCTTGATATCCACGTGGATTGATGCCGCCGCTGAGGGTTTTATTCCCTTGCGCAGAGGTGACCAACAAGATGTATGAAAAGATCCTCAACGATCCCCTTGTCTTCGGCCCCGAAATTGGAATAGAGGCGCGAAGCATCCTGACTGGGTTGTTGACGCGGGATCCTACCCGTCGGCTTGGAGTCAACGGCGCTGAGGAGATCAAGAAACATCCATTCTTTGATAAACATCTGGACTTTAGGAAGCTTGCTCAGAAAAAGATCCAACCACCTTTCAAGCCGAGCGTTGCTAGTCCCGTCGTAAGCCCCTTTTATGACTGATCCGCCGGTTGCGTTTGACGTTGCCTGTCCTTCACTTGCCTCCTTCGCGACGCACAGGACGTGTCCAACTTTGACACGGTATTCACGACTGAAGACCCAGTTGACAGCTTTGTTGAAGATTCGAACCTGTCCCAAACTATCCAAAACCAATTTTCTGGTATGTTTGCTGTCTTTTCCATCCGCTGCATGTGGACTCTTTGCGGAACTCTTTTTCATCCGCTCTTCTCTGTAGGATTCTCTTACAACGGAACGAACATGCAAGTCAGCCCCACTTGAAAAAGGGCTTCACTTCGGCTGCCATTTACTTCGTGAAGAGTCGAGGTCCTCTTGGATCCACAGCATCACACTCCTTTTCCCTCCTTCCTTCCTCTTTTCTTCTAATCTACATCTGTGTGTGTGTGTAAATAGAAACCGTATATCTGCTTTCCTGCTGCTTTTAAACCGCCATCTACCACATTTTACTATCCTCCATCCCCATCTCCATCAAATATCATCGCACTCGTACAAAAACCTATAAAACCCTCTTTTTATATATATATCCAGGTATATAATTGTATCCATCCACCTCTATTCGTATAAATACGTGCCTCGGATGGCCTCCTTCCTACCTATCCTTGCACGTCTCCATCACATTCAACCTTCCCATTTCTTCAAATCCTCTGCTACCCCGCCCTCTTGAATGGGAACGGCGAAGAGGTTTTTCCCGACTTTGTTCCCTTTCTTTCAATCCGTTCCAAAGGGTAATTTTGGTTTTTTTTTTGTTGCATATATAATAATGATACTCAATATCACCGTCGTTCATTTCAAAACACAGATTTGAGGACATGGATGCGCATACAAACTTGAAGGATGGGAGGTGGCGCGGGTCGGGACTTATATTTTGCAGGGGCTATATATGTATTTTGTATATTCATTGGAGGGGCACCGGATTTTACGCCAGGTTCACCCACCCCCGCGCGCAGTTGAAAGTTGCAAGAATGATTGATGACCAAATGGTCAGGAAGGAACGTTTGAACATGTACACGTTTCCCTAGCCATAATGACCATGGGTGAGGGCATCAATGAGCACCCGCCGCCGCCGTCATCCGATTATACGATCATTAGCTCGGGATGATGCATGATGGCGCAATCAGCCGCGTGGTGTGCGGACGAATCAACCGACCAGCCAACCCAAAACAAGAGAGGCAGCTTGAGAGAGAGACAGGAAGAGATCAACAGACATTTATTGTTTTCGTGAGCTAAGGAACAGAAAAAGAAAAGTCATTAAGAGAGACGACTACCAATACAAAACGGAGGAGGGAGGGGGACGTAAGGGAGGAGAAAAAAGATGGAAGAGGACATTAAGACGGCGAGAGAGGAAATAATGTTACAAACAAAAATAAACAAGGATGTGTGTGTGAGATGAGATATTGTTGAGAAGAACTTGGGGGAAAGGGGTAGTGAGGGTAAAGAGGAGGGGGGGGGCGAGGAAGAGTTCAGTCCGAGATCCGTTATTTTTTTGATGGAGACGAGCGAATTGAGTTGTGCATGAGCGCGACGTTGGAAAACAACCTCCTAGCCCCCTCTCCCCCGCTCCCAACTAGACGGAAAACCATATCAAAGCGGCGGCAGAAGAAGGCAAGAATGAAGGGATCAAAGTCTGACCATTTCCCAGAATGGGACGACGGGTCTTCAGAGGCGTTCACCCCATACACCCTTCGCAGGCTCACACTTCACATCAGCCACATACATCCGCAGCCACTGCACCATCTCCTTGCTGATCTGCGTGCACCTCGTCACGTCAATTGCCCCGAGGCGTTGTGGCCCAGGGAGTAACGGGTGGCTGCCTCCACCCCCTCCTCCACCACTTTTCGGTGCCGATATCGATGCCGACGCTGATGCTGAAGCCGACGCTGAGGTTGATGTCGGTTTGGGACGCACATACGCTGCCGCCGCAGCCGAAGCTGTCGATTGGATGGTGCCGGTCGGCGGTGCATGGAGGTTGGGAGTTTCCGCCGTCCGCCGGTAAGCGTGTGGGTTTGCGGGTAATCGTGATTCGACCATTGATCGTAGGGCATCCCAGTGTAGCGCTGTGCATCCGTCCAGCACGAGGCCGTCAAGCCGAGGACAGACCCAGGGTTGAGGCGAGGATAGGCACTGAGGGAGCGATCCAAACAAAAATGGGGAAAAGCAAGTCAACAAATGAAAAGGGAGGTTTTGGCTGATGGAGGGGGATAGAGAGGGAAGCATCCTTACCTTGAAAAAATTGGAAGACACGTCTTCAACATCAACGAGCTCAAGCCGAGTGAGAGATGGAATTCGACGGAGGAGGTTCATGAACTTGGCTTCGCTGAATAGGCAGGACTCGATACGTAGAAATCGGAGTGGGAGGAAGGTCAAGGCTTGAGTATACAATAGTTGCAGCAAAGGTGTGATGTTCTCCAGGTAACACATCTCCAGCGACTCTAAGTTGGGGATGCTGACCTGGCTCATAATTTGTCGTGTCGCGGTATTTCCAGAATAATAAAACGAGGCCTTTTTAAGTCGAGGGAGGCGGACAGTCTTGCTGACAGGCGGGTCAAATTCGTTAAGTGGAGGTAAACATTCCGTGTCCACATCGGACATGTTCCGGAGGGCAAACTCCTCGAGCTCAGGGCAATTCTGCAGGATTGCAATGATGGTGTTGGGAGAGGGCGTCGACGAGTTGAAATAACCACCAAGTTTCAGGACTCGTAGGTGAGAAACGAGGCGGAGGTCCCAGCCAAAATTGAAGGACGTGAGAGAACAAGACCGAAGCCGTGGAGTCTGACCATTGAATAAAGGCAATGATGGGCTGGAATAATGGTCGTCTTGCATGGCGTGGTGGACCTGTATTGAAAGCGACTCGAGACAAAGGGCGTCTTGTTGGCATCGTAGAAGGGCGGCATGGGCCTGTGGTCGATTGGGGACGCTGAGCGAAAGTGATCGAGTTCGCCATAATGAAGGTTTGATGAGGTCCATGGCGCGTGTTACTTGTTCCGTGACGCCCGTGGGGTACTCTATTCTCGGGCCATATTTGATAGTGATGTCGAGTGGACAAGATTTTGAGCGTTCCAGCTTCCGCCGCGCTTTATCAAGTGAGTCTTGTGGTCCGATAGCGATCTTAGTCCATAGTTCTGGCGTGTTAAGCGCCACATCCGACCAATAACGGCTTGATTCCCGGCTAAGTATATTGTGCGCCACAGTTTTAGAGGGATTATGAGACTCACCAAACGAGCATCAGGGTTGCCACCATCACCGGGTTCTCGTCGCCCATGTGCAAAACGCCAAGGGCGAAGATAGATGATAGAAGTTCGCTCGGAAGTCTCAGCACGGGGGATTGCATCCGAACGGCGTGCTCAAGGTGGGATTCGAGCTCATGTCGCTGGCTCAGAAGGAAAGCCATCTTGGAGTCGAGGGAATGAAGAGCCTCGCGCAACCGTGGAATAGAGACGTTCGGCGCTCCCCGAGGAATAAAAATGTCCTCTTCAGGCATGTGCTTATGCGGTGGTGTTGGTGGTGGGGGAGGGGTGTCGACGCGCTTCGGGACTGACTTTAGGTTGGGATTGCGAGGTGGGATCGCAGAGAATGCGCTGGCGGGGATACGCATATGCACGGTAGACATCGTGAATGGTTGTTCCACAGCAGTTGATTTATAGTTCTCTGCGCCCCCTATTCAAGGAGACGCCTCTTTGTACTGTTCCGGATTTGAGGAATGCCCCAAATGCAACAACAATACAGTGCTAGCTCAATATGGTATGAGCGACAAGGCAAAGCGCCTTGCTTGAATAACCCTAGATGACGGGGACAAAGAGGATATTAAGAGAGGGATCGGATAGAGGAATCGATTGTGAGGTCTTACTTTGTGGGTGATTCAGGAAGACGAAAGGTAGAGGAGTGATATGAGAATTTAAATGTCGGAGGAGGTGATATTATTGGCGCAGGCGAACGACATTGGCGAGGATTATAAGGGATTGTAGGATGGGCATTACAGATAAAGGGTTCCTGCCCATAAATCTTCCCTTGTGTTCCGTCTCTGCACGAGGCGTGAAGCATGCCGATGTTCCACTGGTAGCGGGGCAAGGGCCCAGAAAAGGATGATGAGTGACCTGCAACGTGGGGAAAAGCAATGAAGATGTTGACCACGAGGAGAACAACGAGGCAAACTGAGCGCAGATTTGACAGCTGGTTTTTCGCCTATTCGGCCTTCGAACTGATTCAAATCCACTTCATTGGTACCAACACGCCATATAAAATTTCAACACGAGTAGATACCACAACATATCCTTTTGGGTATTCGTAAAGAACTCGTATCCACCTTCGAGAATTCCCCCCCCTCAAATCAGGGCCATTATCCCCGTGGCACTTCCGCCTTTTAACACATCAATCCATACAAAGATTCCTGAATACCCGTGTCAAGCCTCGTTCACCGAGTCCCAACCCAATCTGCCGACCGGTAGTAGAAGAACTGGCACAGCACCTAAACAAACAATACCCGTGGCTTAGCGCAAGGCAAAGTGAAAACCCGAACACAACTCACGATCACGTCAAGAAACACAGTCAACGCACTGCCTGCGTGATTCCATCAGTTACGACAGCCATCCAAAATATATAAAGACCAGGCCATACCCGCCAGCCAACCAGCATTCTTCATCAAATAGTCGATCTCCATGCTCTTCGCACAAATAGACAAAGCATATGTAGCATTCCCAAAGATGGCGAAGAAAAACAATGCAGGCGATAGTCCTTCGCAACGCGTTTTGAAATTCTTGACTAGAACGGAGAACAAAAGTATAAGATCATTTCCCTCTTGGCACGATGACTTCCGACAAACCTATCTGAGGAAATCGTGCCCCGAGCTTTCCATCTCAATTAGTCCCCGATTCGGACAACAGGTTAAAAACCCAAAACCTACATAAAACACGGCGCTGATCCAACCCAGTGTTCGAGCTCCTGTCTCGAAACGCCCCTCTAAGTCAGATGGCTCATCGGACGGGGGGTCGTGGTCAGTGATCCGCCACGCAAGCAGTCCCACAGACAACACGAAGATGAGGGCTGCTCCATATTGAAATATAAGAGTTTTCGTCGAGGTGATGGTGTTCGCCGAGCCGGTCGGAGGTAGAAGTGGCTGGGCTTCTCCTTCGTCGTAGGTTTGACGACTCCGCGCCCAGCGGTAATAGTAAATTTGCGAAAGTAGAATGATATCGCAGAGTGTGTACTGTTCAACTGATCAGACCAGATAAGATGATCGTATGACGCCGTCTTGCTCACATAAACGCCGAGTAAGATCACGGTTGGCAGGAGGTTGGCCAACACGGCTCCGATGACGTTTGAAAGATCTCCGAGAAGCCACACTATCACAAAACCAACGCTGAGACCCTCTCCAGATTTAAGGGAGTAGTTTTCGTAGATTTGAGGAGAATAGACAATTATCCTGCAAGACTTGACGTAAGTGGTTGAAGCTTGACAATCTGATCTCGGCGACGACTCACCAACAAGCAATGGAAACCCAGCCTAGCTGGCATTATGCTGTTCAGCATGGTCTCCACAGTAGATGCTAAACCTACAATGTTGCTCAGGTTGTCGTGAACGTCAATGCTCGCCTGAATTGCGTTGACTATCTCCATCTCCACTGCAGGGTTCAACGTCGACTCTGAAAAATGGTGGTCGAGTGACGTGACTGTCACAAGCAGGGCATCCCATTTCTCAGCGACTTTCTTGCCCACGACTCGTCCTATTCACAAACATGAACGACGGCCAGGAAGCATTCCGCCGTTTTGCAAACCAACTTAAAACTGCAACAGGAAATGGAGGTCGTATGCCAGGTGGTCCCAGGGGCGCGTTTGCCGGGAGTGGTCTTCTCATCGCCCTCATTGCGGGTGGGTTCGCGTTGAACTCCAGTTTATTCAACGGTGAGTTCTGGTTGACCGTCACGTCTAACTCCGTCAACTCATCATTCATGATAGTGGACGGTGGACACCGTGCCATTAAATACACAAGGCAAGAGTTGTTATACCACGGATGAGCTTCGTCACTAACTTGAAATAGGTTGAATGGTGTGACTGAGGAAGTCTACAACGAAGGGACCCATTTCGCGGTGAGGTTCACGTTCCCTATCTGGTAGGGCTTGATACTTATTTCTCAATCAGATTCCGTGGTTCGAGACACCCATCATCTTTGACATTCGTGCCAAACCACGGAACATTGCCAGCCTGACTGGCACAAAAGGTTTCCTTGTCCCAAGCGGCTCGTTTCTGCAATGCTCACATTCTCTTAAGATCTTCAAATGGTCAACATCACTTGTCGCGTGTTGTCTCGTCCGTCTACTCCTGCGCTTCCCACAATATACAAGGAACTAGGCAAAGACTATGATGAACGCGTCCTACCTTCAATTGTCAACGAAGTTCTTAAAAGTGTTGTCGCACAATTCAACGCCAGCCAGCTCATCACTCAACGTGAAAATGTACTTGTCGCCGATTGCAGCCCCTCCATCTGTGTGCTGACTCTCAATGGTTTAGGTCTCGCGTCTTGTTCGCGAGAATCTGACTCGCCGTGCCCTTCGGTTTAACCTTGTTCTTGACGACGTGTCAATCACCCACGTTGCCTTCTCCCCAGAGTTCACTCACGCAGTCGAAGCAAAACAGGTCCGTTTTCTTACCCAGCGCTGCTCATTCAAACTCAACGAAACTCTCACAGGTTGCCCAACAAACGGCCCTCCGTGCTGCTTTCCTAGTCGATCAAGCCATTCAAGAGAAACAGGTTTGACTTTTTCTTGCGGACTTTTTCTTTCCGTTAATCGATCTTCTTGCAGTCCATCATCGTTCGTGCGCAGGGTGAAGCTCGGAGCGCTGAACTTCTTGGTGAATCAATGCGAACAAACAAAGGCTTCCTTGAACTCCGCCGACTGGAAGCGGCCCGCGAAATTGCGAATCTGCTTGCAACATCCGGAAACCGTGTGATGCTCGATTCACAAAGTCTTCTCCTGAATGGTGCGTCGCTTCACCGAATTGGTGATGACCAACTCTTCACCTTTGCTAATTATCTTTCATAGTTGCGGGAAATGATGCTCAGGATCTTCTCAAAGTAAAAAAGTAGCCTCCGACCACTCCATACCTATGTATTCGACATGTCGCCTCTTTGCCGTAGAAATCGACATTTCACACACCAAAATGGAGTCTTTCTAGCATATTGGATTCCCCTTGATCCGTTTTTTAGCCATTCGCAACGTACTTCACCACCCATTCAACCGTGCAAGACCAGTCCGCATGAATCGACTCAATTACTTCATACAATTACACATTGAACCTACTACTACCAAGCTCCCCAAGCTTAAGCGAGCTTGCTTCGGATGAAGCTCAAAGCCTGTTGCCCGTATTTGTTTCCGTACGCCTGGTGAGTGGCGGCATCGCTTCCATTGCAGCAGTATGGGTCAGCCGCATCGCAGTAAGATTGAATCTTTGTGGCAGATGGGCATTGGAATCCAGTCGGGCGAGGGGCGAACTGATACCTTCAAGTTAGCACGAAGGAACATCTACCAAAAAAGTTGGACACACCCCAGATGCCCTGCACGTCCCGACGTTGTAGGAGAGGTTGGGAATGTTACGAGGGTCACCCATGAAGATGGCTGCCTTAATTTGGTTAACGGCAGCAACCGAAATCGGGATGGAGGTGTCTGAGAGCCCGATGTTGGTGTCTCCACCACCACAGAATGCGTTGTCCATGATTTGACCTCCCTATACACGGACTTCGGTCAACGCCGATCATGCCTTACGGTTAAAGAATGTGAGGGTTACCTGAGAGTAGCCAACGAGGACTAATTTGGATTGTGGGCAGCGTGAGCTGAATGCGTTCACGGCTTGTGCAACAGCACGAGTCCCTGCGACCGCAGAGTTGGCATAGCTGGCACCACCGCATTGTGCTTGACCACCACAAGCTGGGTAGTTGATGGCCTCCGCCGTTGATCCTGGGAAGGCCTGGAGGACCAGGTTTACGACGACACCTGCGGTGCCGTACCCAGCGGGCGCCGTGGTCTCACGGGCACCAAATATGTGCACTGCTGGGCAGCCCGACTGACGCTTGTCAAGATCTGCGTCCGTGGGGGAAGCCAAGGCTTGCATAGCGAGAAGGAGGAAGGAAAGGCTCAACAACATATTGGAGATCGAGGTAAGTGATAGAGAGTTTGTTGGTGAGTGGATGGGAGTTACTCTGAAGAGATGTCGCTATTTTGACCAGCCCGGTTCCCGCTATTTAACTACTGGCGCTGCACCTCCCTGAAATCTCGTACACGTACGGGGTACCCAAAGTGACGGGGTCCACCCGAAGAGCCACAAATACCTCCTGAGCACTCGAGAACATTGATCGACGTCGAGTGAATGGGAATTAGCCGCAAATTAGCCATGTCTTCTCCACGTTTCCCCACAATATTTGGGGGAGGTACAGAGTTGCGGGGGTGCGATGGCGGATAAATTATGAGATGACGGAAGTAGCCCATACAGCAACGACAGGGGTGCCGGGTGGCCGGCCCGGACCAACACGGACCAACATCGCATCAAGGGAACAGCAAATTGAATATCCCCTCCCCTGAACTTCGAATTCACTCCCAAATGCCCCGCAAACGTCAGCATTCCGACATCACTCCAGCTGAAAGCGTGCAAGATGGAAGCTTGGACAGTGACGTTCAGCTCCCCAAAAAAAGAAAAGTCAGATGGGACAACCACACGTCCCCAACTCAGGAATCAGACACCGAGAGCACCCAAGAGGAGTCCTCGGAAGCAGAGAAGGCATGGCTCTTTGAAACGTCTTCGGAAGCCTTGAGGTTACTTTTTTCTTTAGATCTGCGTCTCCGTTCTGTGCCAGCGGTGAGTTCTTCCTCATCCCGTGGTTTGATTGGCTTTTTCCGATATTTTAGTGGCCGAGTGGCGGCTGCGTACTATGACCCCGTGAAACACTCTATATTTCTCCTCGAAGACACAAAAGAGACACAACATCTGGATGTCACCAGTCGACGTCGGTGTTTTTGCTCCACGATATTTGTGGCATTGAAGCGGCTCATGATGTTTATAGTTCTGGAACAAATTAGCCCAGATGTCATACTGACCAGCTCTGGCGCTGACGAGCTATCCATAGACACGCTTAAGGAATATGGTTTGACGTTTCTTCTCGAGGACGATGCGCATACATTCACCCGTTTTCAGCTGACCAGCACAACGGACTTTTTCAAATCCGACCGCAGAAGGAATTTACCCCAACCAAGGGCAAGGATCGTTTATCAAGCTTAAGCATAGTTGCAGATTTGCAAGACGACGACGATTTACCAGACGAGGTTTATGAAATTCAGTCGCGTACTGGGGCGGCTGCCGTCAGGAACGCGTACGAGTTCATGCAAAAGCGCAAAGCAGCCAAGGGCGATCCGACGTTGAGGCGTTGGAACGCTTCCCTGAGGCTTTCCAACTTTGCATCCATAGAATCTTCCCCCCTTTGTGTAAAAACACCACCTTGTTTGGATCAACTGTCATTTGCTAAACTCGGGCGTTCAGATTGCTTCTGTAGGCGCGTTGCTCGATCTTCTCGTTAGGCAACGTGCCGACGCAGACGATGACGGAATAATTGGCTTGGATGTCCGGACTATTGAAACGCTACTCCTGTAAGTGTTCTTGCACGACCATTGGTGCGCTGGCCGACGTCCGATCCAGAGAGAATGTCATGCACATCAACGCCGATGCTTTGTTGTGAGGTGGCTGTTCATCATGAGATGTGCACCTAACTAACGTTGGCCGAACAGCTCTCTTCAAATCTTCGAAAACGAGAGCCATGCATCTGTGCATTCTGACAAAACCAAAGAAGGGTTGTCACTTTTTGGTATGCTCACACCCCATCGCTTCGCCAAGGCAGACCTGATGATGATACAGGAACTTTGAACAATACCGTCACCGGCTCTGGCCGAGCTCTGCTCTACAGCTGGTTTTTGCAGCCTTCACTCTCTATTCCCGTGATCAACGCACGCCACGACGCTGTTGAATGTTTTGCGAACCCTGAAAACCATGTTACTGCTGGCGAGATTCATGATCACCTGAAAGGCATAAAACATATGCCGCGCATCCTCGACGCGGTGAAATCAGGTCGTGCCAAGTTATCGGATTGGCAAGGACTGATGAAGGTCTGGTTATCTGATCTCGAAAGCGAGCACGAGAGCCATTGATCCCCATTCGTTCGCAGTTTACGTTTCACTCGGCAATGGTGCGAGATGCATTATGCGAACTGCATGATGCTGCCGACGTGAGGATCATCAAAGATGTGAGCCGCGGCGGACTTAAAGCGTTGAAACATGTTAACGAATTCAACAGCTCGTCAATGCTTTCAAGATCAACTTTAAGGAAATAGGGAGTCGGATCAACGAAACAGTAGGTCTTTTCGTTACCCTATCAGGTCACTCAACCCCTTATACCTATCGTGTAGATTGATTGGGAAGAATCAGGACAAGCAGGAAGGGTCTGTATTCGCCCACATATCGATGAAGAACTGGATAATAGGAAACACGTGTATAATGGGATCGATACGGTGCTGGCGAGTGTAATCATTTGCACAACTTTGAGGTTTTGTGATGACTTTCCATAGTCAAACGTTGCTGGACAGATTTGCACCATGGTCCCGGAGGATTACGCGACCTCCCTAAATGTCGTGTATTTCCCTCAGCTTGGTGAGCACGAATATGATATTCAGGATTATCAGTGCCTTTAACGGGCGCGCGTAGGTTTCTTGGTCTGCATCCCGATGCTAGAAGAGTGGAAAACAGAAGCAGGAATCAAAGTTATCGATGGGTGGAGCTTCCAGGTGTGCCTGCATTCCGCAACCCTGTTGTGCTCAAAATCCGATGACTTTCCAGTTTTCGTCCGAGTACGTGATGACGTTTGCTTTGCTTGCGAAGTCCCTGGTGCTCACGCGTTACAAGCTCATGTGCATACTTTAAATCCCAACAAATGCATGGTCAGTCACGAGTTAGCGAAGGAATTTCACCCTGATGTCATCAGTCTAGATATGGATGAACACATTGGCGACCTCCATTCCTTGATCGTTGATCGGGAGATAGAAATTGTTCAAGATCTTGTAAACGATATCCTATCCTTTGAGGAGGCCATGAGGCGAGCGTGTGACGTCTGTGCCGAATTAGACTGCCTGCTGTCTTTTGCAGAAGCTTCAATCGCCCACGGATATACACGACCCGAGATGGTCGAGGCGAACACAATTCAGATAACTCAGGGCAGGCATGTGATAATACCTAGCCAAACACCCATGCTCATCTTGAGCTCCAGACACCCGTTACACGAGCAAGTTGTGGACACATTTGTTCCGAACGATGCGTTTCTGATTGGCGGTGCTGGCATCACATCGACGCCCTCGGGGAACGATGAAAAAAACAACAGCGTTATCGTTTGCACCGGAGCAAATGCATGCGGCAAGGTGCTCACTCGTTTACTTCAATTTATTTCATCCCCTGGCACGAGCTCAGAAAACGGCGTATTTGCAGAGTGTATATTTGAAACAGGTTCGTGCCTGCACGTCCCTGACCCCGAGGATTTGACGAAAGGGGGTCGTTCCCATTTTAGATTGCCCTTATCCAATACATGGCACAAGTGCGTTTGCGTCATCCTCACATCGTTTTGCGCTAAGTCTCCTCGTAGATTGGCTGGTGAGGGATGGCAGGGCGTGAGTTGTTCGTTCAGCTCTCTCAAAGAAATTTTAGCTTCGTCCCCGCAGAATCTGCAACCCTTGGGATTACGGACAAAAGTACGCAACCTCAAAGCGGTTGACTGAAGGCTGATCTCCTCTGGGTAGTTTTTACGCGTATATCGACGAGGGAGTCGGTATCAAAAGTATCCACCGAGCACAGTGTCGTGTCCTGTGCCCAAGTTGACACCTTTTCAGGTGCAATCGGCATTTATGATTGACCTGAATCAGGTTTCGCTAGCCCTGCGGAATTCCACCTCTCGCTCTCTGATCATTCTAGACGAGTTCGGAAAAGGGACCCTTTCTACAGGCTCGTGTTGCTTTCTCGGCTCGAATTCTCTAGATGCACACGACTTTTACTTCTCGGGGTTTCGGTCCGGAACCACTCTCGCGGCTGTCTTTCCCTTCTCGTTGCCTCTCATCTTATTATTTCTCTTCTCTACCCACAGATGGTGCAGGTCTTTTCTGCGGCGTTCTGAAGCACTGTCTTTCGCGAGGTGCAGACTGTCCCAAAGTTCTGGCAGCAACACACTTCCACGATGTCTTTTGTTCGGAACTTCTGGACCCCAAATCTGTTCATGTTAGCTTCCGCCACATGCAGGTGTTGTTCACGGCAGAGGATGGCAGGATCGTAGGCGGACAACGTAACACCAGTCAAGACGACAACGAAGAACTGAGCCAGGAACCAACAGTCGGCCTCAAGGACAAGATTACTTATCTTTACAGGTATGTGTTGGGTCTTTTTGAAATGACCGGAGCACGAAAGGGCAATTTAATCGATCCGAAACGACTTGCAATAGAATTGGGGAAGGTTTGTCTTTGGAGTCCCATGCGGCGAAGTGTGCAGCAATTTTTGGGCTACCATCGCGACTTGTTGAGAGAGCTCAATATGTCAGGTTGGTTCATGGGCTTTCAGTTTCGGTGCTCCCGTCTCAAGACATGGCCTGGCTTAGCTCGCTTCTGTCAACTCATGAGCTGGGAAAGCTTCTGGATGAGGGCATCACTGAAAAGGAGCGAGAGGACCTCGAGGACGCGGAAGCCGTTTGCAGGAGGTTTTTAGCTTGGAGGTTGGACGATCGGAACCAAAGCCGGCGGTCTGTCAAAAAGGTGCTCGCCGAAATTCTAGGAAGAACAGGAGCTGATTGAAGCAGCTAAGGTGGGACTTGTCAGGGTACATTGATATCATTTCCGATAGATTAAATACATAACGCAGGAGCGTGTCTATTAGTAAGATTTTACGACCAAATTGTTTCTAAGAGTTGTGAAATGTGTCCTGTCGATTACGCTTTGTGTATCTCAACACCTGGTGGTGCGCCAAGGGCTATAGAGATAATTCGTCAGTTCCCAAGTTTCTACATCAGGCAAAGAAGTCGATCACATACCATGCTTGATGGCATCGTACATCAGGAATTGAGAGCTGACCAGCCCAGCGGTCATAATCATCCTCGGTCCAAGCCCCGCAAAGAGACCGCGCCATCCGGCCTCACGCGCAAGCGCAGTCAGTCGGTACGCCATTGATCCAGTAGGCCCGTGACCGCGGTTTATCTGACTCAAAAGGGTATCTGCAGGCTGTCGAAAGCGTCAGAGAAAGTCAGAAATGTGAGAAAAATCACATACATGGCTGAGAATAGCGGCCGCGAAGCCAGCTGTGATTCCGCTTCCCAAAGAAATGGAGAGTTTTGAAACTGCAGTGAGCTCCCGTTTCTGTTCCTCCGTCATGTTACGGTATACGAGCTCGTGGCAGAGCTCATTGACGGTAAATTGGCCGATCGCATATGGTATTTGTCTAGAAACGAGAGGTTAATGAGCATTGTACTCAAGGCCAGACTCATGAGGGAGATGGTTGCTCGGTGGTGATAAACTCACTTGCAAAGAATGGGTATGAAACCTGCGTAGAGCTCCCTCACTCCGCCTTCCCTTGCACGTCGTGTAAACCCACTAACCAATCCTGTGGCGTACCCACGCTCAGAAACGAGGCGTATGCGAGTCGCTTCTAGTGGGGTGAGAAGGATATCCGCGAAGAACCTAGCGTAGAGAGGAAAAGGCAAGAGGACATGAGTTAGAGAAAGCCAACACGAGCCTATGAGATTGGAATGGAACGCACTCTGCAACACTCGCTGCTCCAAGGTAGATTACCGTTCTATATTTTGTGGCTGTTTCTTGGTCGCCAGCGACTTGAACAAACTGGTGCTTCCAATATTCGTATCCTGCAAACTTGGCGCCACCTTGCGCAAAGTAGCCCACAGCCGTGGGGCCGAAGCCGGTGAGGAGCGCCTTTGGCCCTTCTGTAGCGACAATTTGACGTGTTCCTTGAATGAACCCCACGTTTTTGAAAGCTGGTGATACTTGTATACGAGTCTTGACTACGTCAATGGCTGTTGAGAAGTCGCGTGTGCTCATAAACTCAAAACTTCTGGACCGGGGGCGAAGTATTGCTTACGAGTAAGTCCTGCATGGCTGATGCTAAAGTGGTTCTTTCATAAGAAAGTCTTCTGGAGTGATTTCAGTGACTAGAAGCGTACGTTGCGCACAAAGCACCTGAATTGACGATTACAGATGTGCAGTCTAATGTATGAAGTTTAGCGAACTTACCAGCAAAGAAGAACGAAGCGTAATCATTAGGCGTAAAGTTAGGAACGGATATCGCGGAATGCTTGTGATCGGTCATGGATAGCAAGCACAGAGGTTTTCGGTCTATAGGGAGTTGTCGAGAGCCTCTTGCTCGTCGTTCTTGACGTCATATACCTTTCAGCGCATCACGTGGATCGTGTTCTTCGGATCGCGTTTACGGTGGCCGTCTGACGAAGCCAGTCGGCTACCTTTGATGAACTCCTCCGAGTGGCTCGGTTACAACCCGAGCTTACCATGACTCATAGATTGCTAAATAAATAAAAAGGTGTCATTGATGTGTATCCATACAGCGGTTTTCTACGAGGCATCTAATGTTTTCAGCGTGTCAATTTACAGTATCCGAAGACCGACGAGCAAGGATCATTGCAACTCACAGGTATTCAGATAACCCCTCCCCATCTACTGTACATTACCGCCTCCACCTCGCACCCTTTTTGGTCATATAGACGCAACTGAAACTGTGGACGTTTTCTTTGAACCATGGTAACCACTCAACCTCGATCTGGGGACATTCATCAACCTTGAGGTGGAGGAGCCGTGCTACGTTATTCGGAATTGTGAGGTTTCCGTTTGAGTCGGCGGTGGCGGATTGCGGGAGACGGGATCTAATCAAGCGAACCAAAGGGCCCGTTTTCATATCACCATTGCAGGAAACGTCCAAGGCTTTGAGGTTTGGACATAGGTAGATAGGTCCTTCGGAGCCTACCCCCGTCGCAAACGCCGGCGACATATCCGTGAAGGGGGGAGGAGGTGGAGGTGGAAGGGGTTTGGAAATGGCATCTACAATCTTGTTTGCACTGTCGTATAGCGATTTCAATTCCAGTCGTTCGATGGAGGGAAGTTTCTCGAGGCAGCGTAGAAAGAGCTCGATGGAGAGGGGTGAGTCTGTGATACTCAGTACTCTCAGATCATCTACTCCGGCCTGAGTCAGATGTTGCAAGAATTTAGTAGAATGGTTGACGTAGGTTATGGAGAGGGTTCGTAGTGCCGGAAAGGACATGTCGCGGAAGAGGGAGTCCGGTGAAGAGAAACCAGAAATCTCTAGAAAGGAGAGTCTTGACAAGCATATAGCAGTGGTATCGCTCGAATTGCGGGAGAAGATTCCCACTTGCTTAACGTTGAGTGATAGAATTTCCAACGCGGGGTTACGTTCCAAGACGGTGAGGAAGTCTTGGGAGATATTGCAGTTACTTGTGATCTCCAGCCTCCGTAGGTGTTGACATCGGGCAATTGATGACCATTCGAATCGAACACCATTTAACCGAAGGACGCGCAGTTGGGCGTCGGCGGGAATGTGGCGATCCGCAGGCGCGCCAGGTACGAGATCGGTAAGTTCCAGTTCGTGAATCCGCCTGAGCACCTCGAGCTTGGAGATGGCGTTTAGATGTGCTTCCATATTCCATCCTGAGATCTGGCAGTTCCGAATGCACTCCCATTTGAGGCCTCGAAGGTGCAAGGCAAACGACCAGGTATGATCCCCAATCAAAGCTTTCCGCACAAACAGCTGGCGTATCCTTCCCTGCGAGCGTTCAATCCATAACGCTGCCTTTCTCTGCGGTTTACGGTGTGTCAAGATGAGTTTGTCCCAAAGAGAAGGGGTGTGGCACGCGATATTCCGCCATTCTGTGGATACGCCACCTATTGTAGCCAACGAGACGGAGTAATTGGTGTCAACTGTGAGGTGAAAGACCTCCGTGATTATTTCAACGGGGAGTTTTCCGAAGTGGTATCGTACGCGTCGACGTTGCTCGGTTGCTGCTCTTGCTTGTGCATCTGATGCGTCCAAAATGAGTTTCCTCAGTTCGAGGCCTGGTTTTGAATCTGCTGATTTGAGACGTTCCAACGCAAGGTTCGCCATTTGGATGGAAGAATCGAATTTGTGTCCGTGGTAGAAGAGACGTGCTGCACGGCTGTAGCCTTGCCACCGTGTAGGCTCGAGCTGAATGGTTTGCTTCACGTCTCGGAGAGCGTCTTTGGGTCGTGAAAGTTTCTCGAGGGCAGCTGCGCGCGCGTCATAGACTACGTGTTGTTTGTCTCCACCGTGTTCAATGGCCTGACACGAGACGGACGTCAAGCCTTAGAGGGGGTTGTAGATCAACGAAGAACTCACATCGGTGAAATGCTTGAGGGCATCTTCAAGCCGTGATGCTCGAAAGCTCGCCACTCCTTCAGCAAAACTGTCTTTCCAACGTGCTGTCATTGCGGGTGGATGTCGTGGTCAAAAGGTTGCACAATAATATTTGTACGTGCCTTGTGCTGCTTCCATCAATTCGTCCACGGTGGGTGTTGTCTACTGAGAGAACAACATAATTAGGAGTTCAAGGAAAAGGGTCCAGATGAGGGTTGATCTGTTATTGAAGCTGGTGGTGGTGAAATCGAGACATGTTTTGGTCGTTGCCTCTGACTGAATTATATATCTTTTTGCTCACCGACGCTCACGACGCCCAATCGTCTTCGTTCATGTTATAAAGGGCGTCTATCGTTATATCTCAATACTATCATCATCTGTCCCTTGTTGCAAGCGCGCGTCTGTCTTCCAGAACTTTCGATCCTCCCTGCTATATAAATCCATACAACGACTTCCCCATCATCACCATCTCTCCCGTCATCATGTCGTTGAACTATTCCAAGTGGGATCAACTCGAGGTGGGTGCTGTCTACTCATCACCTTTAAAATTTATCAACGATATCCCATCAAGCTCTCAGATGATTCTGATATTGAGGGCCATCCCAACGTCGACAAGCGCTCTCTAATAAGGTCAGATCCCTGGTCTCCATATCACTCTAGCATTCGATCTCATGCTTTCCCATCTTCACAAGATGGAAGCAGCGCGACATCCACCAGAAACGCGAAGAACGCAAATTCCGGATCGGCCATCTTCGTGCTCAGATCGCATGTAATGAGGTTCTCTTACCCCGGATTACCGCCATCTCCAACGCTCTTGAGGACACATCCTCATCCACGCCCCGTTCGGTCTACTTTAATGGTCTTGTGGAACAGATAACTACCAATCCTTCCCGCGACTGCCCACCAGGCAACGATCCCTCCAAGATTGAGCAGACATACGACGGAATGCTCCTGGACTTGCTCAGACAGGTTGGAGAGGTCTCCAAATCCAAAATCAAAGATTCCGGTATTCTTGAAGCAGAAAAGGAGGAGCGCTTAGCCAAAGCCCTGGCAGCTGGGATGAAAGAACATGTCCAGAAGCTCGGCGAGACCATCGAAAACGACAAAAAGGAACTTGAGAAGGAGGAGAAAGAGCAAAAGAAACATATCACCAGCGATGATATCCATGAAGGCTTTGAGAATAAAGTCAGTCTGATCATCACTCATCCTGGAACCACTTCTGACGACTAAATCACAGTACGTTCCTCCACCCCCAGTTCCACCACCCGTCCCGACTGTGAAGCCGGACAAGGGGAAGAAGAAGGTCAAGGAAACCACAACAGAAGTCGAAGTTCTCAACCCAGGCAAAACATCCTCCGCAGCACCAGCAGATCCTGGCATGGACGACAGCGACGATGACGACGAGGGCTTGCCACAACTAACGCCAGCTCTGGAACAGTTTTCTAAAATCCCTGTGGGCAGATTTCAACAGTCTTATGAGTTTATTCAAAGCAACCGCGGTGTGATGGTGAAGGGAGCGTCCGATGCCCTCCTCGTTGCCGCGTTCCAAGCGCAATCGAACGGAAACCCAAAGTTAGCAAGGCAATGTGTCCATCAAAGCCTACTTATCCAATATTGCGAGAAACTGGGCGCAGACGGTGTTCGTGTGTTCTTCCGAAAGTCAGTCAACTATC
>CEMH01202531.1:2426-19757 GCA_001179725.1 Macrocystidia cucumis | reverse complement strand
ACAGAATGGTCACTGCCGATAAACGAGCTGAAGCTGTGTTTGTCGACGACTTTGAAAAGACGTACAACCATCTCGCCGCCCGCGTTGAGGCATCGAAACAAGAGGAGGACGCCGGCACGGAACAGATTCAACTTGTTCCTGAGAATCCGGATCAAGTGATATCTTTCAACGTTCCGGATGGTCCCCCGCCAGAGAACTTGGTGTTGGAGGGCCCAGGAACGGAGGAGTTGGACGTAGAGGAAATCAGGAAGGCGTTGCAGTTGCGTTGGGATGTGTTCGAGGCTTTCCCTCTTGAACTTCAAGAAGCACTGAAGGAAGGGACTTTGGAAGGTGTGAACAAGGTTTTGGGTGGGATGGATGTGGAACAGGCAGAGGCTGTCGTACAAAGCCTGGATATTGCTGGGATTTTGAACTTTGCTGATGGGGGTATTCGGGATGAGACTCCCGCTGGTCGTGCTTCCGCTTAATCTGTTCTTTCTTGCGTACAATGTAATATTATGGCTCAGTGAATGTATTGTTTTTCTCCAATGAGAGTGTCGTTCACAGGAGCAACCTGTTTTCTCAACTTTGCCAGGAGGCGAAATCGACACGCACAACGGGAAGGAATACTTCATGTTCAAATTAGCGCAAGAACAACTGGTCGCATTCTAACGCTACTGCTTCCCATGAGCTTTTTTCCACGCATTTTCCGCTGTCTCCCTGGTTTTCCACAGCCTATGCAGGTCTCTTGGCCTCAACGCGTTGTGATAATTCCGTTCTCCACTGGTCTTGATCGCCGTCCTGAGCAGATCTGAAAACCCAGCCTGTCCAAAAGCCAATCCCCGCGCATACTTGACTCGTTCGAAGAACTTGGGCCACGCCGAAACCGCAAATATCGCCTTCACCTCCCCAACCATCCTCTCAGGCATAGACCTCTCCGCGAACCCATAGTTATCGTCCAAAAGCCCGAGATTCGACGCATACGTCTGCGTGAAGACGTCCTGGAAGGTGATTTGGAACATGATCAAGCGTAAGCTCGTCTTGCTTCGGAAGAACGTTTGCGCAAGTCGATATTCGTTCGGGCCTTCCTCCATCACCTCGAGTTCTGGGGAATCTTTCAGGACCCAACGGACGTTGCGGATGATGGCTTCTTGCAGGAACGGTCCGTTGAGAGTTTGCCATGTGATGGGTGGGCCGTCTCCGACAGGAGGCATGGTGAGGACGAGGGTGACGAGAACGATCAGCTCGCCGATATCGGGAACGTGTGATTTGACTCGCGTGGACGGGTTCTGGATGAAGAGTCGTAAGCGATTTGTGGCGTCCAACAGAATGCGCGGGTTGGCCCGGCAGAGGCAGAGGAGTAGATGGAAGAGGTGGCAGTAGGAAATGACGGCCTTTTCGGATGCGTGCAAAAGGGTTTGCCTAGATGACGACCGAGAGCTCGTAGAAGTATCCATGACGTCTTCGCAAGACCGCATGAGCGAAACCACGATGTTGTTCATCATTTTGTAGATCACGCGAACGGCGTCCTCCTTCGTTGAGGGAGGTGGAGGGATCGTAGAGGTTGTGCGATTGGCTTTTCTGCTGTCGGCCTCTGCGTGGCTGGCTATTTTGTCCATCTCCATCAGGCTTATCCAGATTTCGTTAACAACCTTCGCAAAGTGGGCGGGGCTGAATGCCAGCGGAAGGAAGTATTGGAACTCTCGTTTCTCGATACTCTTGCGGACCTCGTAGTTGGTGAAGGCCTCTTTGCTGAGCCAATCAAAGTCCGAGGAGAAGATCCGGGGGCCTGGGTTGAAAGCCACGCCAACGCCCATGGTGGATTCCAAAAGAGATGTCCGAAGGAAAAAACAGCGCAATTCCCGTTGCAACAATATGTGCATCGCGTCGACAACGTGTTGTAAACGAGGGTATGCAGTGCAAAACGAAAGGAGGGACTCTGATTGGAGGTTAAGGGCGAGGACGTAAAGAACATCATCGCTCAGGTCGTCCAAGTAACATCTAATGGGATGCGGCAGAAGCGGGCGAGGGGCCGAGACAACGTCCTGCATGGGTTGCACAGTGGAGTGGTGAGGAAGCTCTGGTGACCCATAGGGACAAGCCTTGCATTGAAATGAGGATATTAGGTTGAGGGTACGAGCCCATAGGGGATTTTGGCGTTCGAGTTGATGAATTCGGTCTGCGCGAGGCTCTGCACCTTTTGTTTTGTGCGTGACAACACCGGACTTTGTCATATACTGGCTGACCACAAACTCTGGAGAAGGGTCTGCCCTCCAGAGTCGCTCCAACTCGACTTGCTTTTCTTCCTCCACGGCACAGGAACACGGCAATCGGTGACGGCAACATGTAGTGAGGAGACCTGCCGTGTCGTTCTCGGTTTTAAAGGTCGTCATTATGAAGTCTCCGATGACTACTGCATCACCTCCGTAGTCTTGTTCGACCTTTCAGATGGGGTGAGGAGGGACCTTTTTTGGAGAGACGATGAGAACTCACTTTGGTGCTGGAAAAGAAAGTCAAGAATTGTAAGAACAATCCCCGAAGTGTCAAGGCAGGAGAGTATCTACATTATTTTGTCAATTTGATTCACGAGTCTGGTTGAAAGCGGGTCACGTACCCTCCAGTGTATCCACGCTCGGCGTAGGATTCTTCTTTCAGCAAGTCACAACAAATCCAGTTTCCGAACAAATTGGGGTGTTCAATGTCAGCCACGGTGCATGCAACTCGTGGAGGCGAGGACGGCTACAAAGGCGTCCTTATGAGTGAACAAGACAATGAGGACTACAGAAAAAAAAACACGAACCCAATTGCTTGGGAGTTCCACGTCGAAATGAAGTGCCAGATCCTTCCAAGGTCCACTTGGAGGAGTTAGCACCAAGCAAAACTTGGTGATATTTGCATCGTCAATGAAGACGGCAACACCAGGATAGGGAACATCACGGAGTTCGGCGAGGTCGCGATACAATCGCGAGAGGAGTGGAGACGCCATTTTATTTTTAAAAAATGGGGTGTTGTGGGTGGGCGGACAAACGAGGGGTAACTCGTTCAAATGTCGCTGAGGCACCGCTAACCGTTGAAGGGGGTGTTTTTATACGTGTTTTTTGGTCCGCTGCAGGGCTCGGACCCGTGTCTGGCACCTGTTGATTTGGAAGGAGTCATTCATCGTAAGTGTGAGGCGGACGGTAACCTAGACATCAACACTCCTGTCCTGGAAGGCGGTGCGTCATTAATCATTGTCCATGCTCGAAGACAAGCCCATACTCTTGGTTTTGCTTGAAGGATTGCTGTCCAATCCAAGGAAACAATAACAATGTCGTATTTCGATATCGATGTGATGTTTGCGCATCATGATTTACCCGCCTCGTAAGGTGACGACAGCGGACAACAGGCAGTACAAGGCCGTCATTCAACGTTCAACAGCAAAGCCAATTACACGAGATCTCATCTCTTTGGACTTCCACTCCTGTTCACAGCCGCCGCGTTCTCCGCGCAAGGCGAGGCTTGCTCTACGTGCTAAAAGATCATGCATGGTTGCTTGTTTCCGGTTTCGTCATAGTCAAGGTTGTTTATTGAAATAAGTTGCGAATGTTGCGATGGTGGTGTCACTGGAAAGGAGTGATCTTGAGGAGCAAATACACAACACGACCTTATTTAAGGACCACAATCAACAGCCATGGACTCCTACTCTCGAGCGCAGTCTCCGTCACTACTACCCACATCATCGTCAAAGTACCACCATCCTTATTTCACACCAGCTGAGGTGGATTATCTTTCCGAGAAGCAACGTGGTAAACTATCCGTGACACAAGAAGAGAAAGTTCGTCAAAACGCTTGTGGCTTCATCGAGACTGTTGGGTCCCGTATCGGATTGTTGGTTTCCCTCCTGCCTTCCCGCGTCTTTACTAGAACTCATTGACATCCTCGCAGTCCAAGAAGAACGATAGCGACTGCTCAAACGTTGTACCACCGCTTTCATTTGTTCTTTCCCCGGAAAGACTTCAACTACCATGTAAGCCGCACCAGCAAGCCTATACCTGCATTGGCCTCACCAACCCCTCAGGACGTCTCACTGGCGTCCATTTACGTGTCAACCAAGATGCATGATACGCTCAAGAAACCGCGCGAGCTGCTATCCCACTCATACGCTGTCCGTTTTCCCGACCTTGCTCTGAAATCGAAGAACCCAAGTGGGGAGATAGATCTGGACACAATGGATCAACAGGTTTGTTGGCTTTCCACATGCATATGCTGGACGTCTGCTGATTGGGGCACACCGTCAAGCTCGTGGACCACGACCGGAAACGGTTGTTGGCTGTGGAAAGATTGATTTTGGAAACGATTTGCTTCAACTTTACCTCCCGGATGGCGTTTCCGTATGTTATCAAAATTGGGAGAGCGCTGAAAGGTACTCTCCGATGGACAAACTCTAGTACAGAGTCCCACTAAGCTGATCCCGTCCATTCATTCTAGTATCCAAGAAATTGACCAAGTTCTCATGGCGCATCGCGATAGACTGGTACGTTTTTCTCTTCTGGGCTACTTTACCTCCTTGCTGATCCTTAGGGTAACTAGTCATCGAACTCTCCTTCCAATACAATATCCACCTCACACGATCGCTCTGGGGAGCATATATGTTGGCGCTCTGCTGTCCTCCTTCGAGATACCCCCTTCGATGACTGCAGAAGATGGGTTTAGAAGCAGTCACGAAATCGCAGCGATGCTGAACCGGCACGGTTCCTGGGAGAGAAAATTTCAAACGCAAGTTGAGGACCTAGAAGGTAGACTCACAACCTTTCGTTGCTTCAATACCGCACTCCAGATCCTGACATAAAGAATTTAACAACAGACATCGCGCACACGGTCATCGATCTCCTCATCCAGGGCGCTCAAAACCCTTCTGCAAACACCTCACCTAGCACCCCATCTTCTCCTTCCCCTAATCTTCCTTCCCGAAACATCAACCCACACGCTCACGCCCATCCGGTACCGTTCAACGCGGACCAACTCATCCGTATGAAGATTGCTATGCGTCAGACTGAACACCCCCCTCGGCCGCGTCAACCGCTGGGGAGCTCCGATCCGAGCGCTCTGTATGGAGGAGAGGACGTTGCGCTCCTCGGTCGAAACGAGGGTACTGTGAGGTTTCTTTTCGGTCCAAAAGGCCTTGTAGGTCACGAAATATAAGGGTAAGATTTGTGGGAGTATGTATTATGTGGGAACATAACTAAGAGCAGTGGTACAAGTCGTAAAGGTCATGAACGGAGTTAGATCTATGGCTGCTACGCTATCACTCCAAGATGAGATTGAATATATGGGAAAAGCCAGAGTCTGGTAGGGCTGAAAATTGGTGGAATCACCATGCCACCTCCGAGACCACGTTGATGCCAAGCGTCAACTGAAAAAGACAAGATCAGCCCCCGTTGAGTACTGAGCGTAGGTGCACATACCCATAGGTTGCGCTCCAATGAACAGGTTGGCGTACACCAAAAGCCTTCCCAACCACCCACTCATTCTTCGGCCCGAGAATTTGACCCACTGCCGCTCCAAGATAAGCAGCGGCACCTGCACCACAAAGAAGATGGGGACTGTATGATCGAAGCCGCGTCCCATAGAATGCATAGCGCATTCGTGGAATAGGCCCGAAGCGATGAACGTCCCGCATAACATTCCAAAGTCCCCTGCGATCCATTTTCCGGGGTACCCTCCGAGAACTATGAATGTCTGCCGGAGGAGCTGGTGCCATTTCCTTGACCAGAACACGTGCATCGAGTCGGCGGCTAGCGGGTTGTCCATTACGGGAGGCCATGAGGTTGTCGGACTGTCGAATAAGCCGACGGCGATTGAGGTGATGAGGTGATATACCATGTTGAAACCGAACATTAGAGCAAAGCCTGTGAGGATATGGATAAAGGTGGAGATCGCGTATCGCAGGTGAGGGGGTTTGTCTTGATAGAACATGCTGCCTCCGTATGGAGTTCCAACGCCAGGAAATAGTTTGATGGTGGACTCGAAGACGTCGAGAAGAAGGTAATTCAGAAGGAAGGAGATAAGGGTCGCGCGAAGGAAGGGAAGTCGTTCGAGTGGACGAGTATCTTTTGGAATGGGAATGTCTTTACCAAACTGGAATTGTAGCCCGCGCAGTGTGTGGGCTACCTCTACGGTGTCAGATAGCCAAGCAGGGAACCGTTGTTGTGTTTTGTGGCATGCGTGTCCGTTGCCGTTCCCGTTCCCGTTCCCGTTGATGGCTTTGGTGTCGTATTGGCCAGGACGGATTTCTCCAATTTTGAGCATTCCTTGTCTATGTAGTGCAGACTCGAAGGATTTTCCAAGGGTGACGGCAGCCAGCAAGCCTGTTTCAGTCGAATGGATTAGAGAGCGTGGAGCAAAGGTGAAAAGTGAAGCCTACATTGTCCCCAATTGTACACGTTGAACCTTAGGTCCAGCCATACGAAGCGGTAAGCTGCAGTGAGAATGCCGACGACGGCAATGGGAAGAACGGCAAGACGAAGGAGATGTGTGTTAGGCCTGCGGCTTAGGTATGCAAGCACGATGAATGGGATGTAGCAGACAATCGGGTACGGGGCAGTTGCCAACGTCAGTGGTGTGCGGTCTTGAAGCTCAGGTATGATAGTTCTAAAGATGCGTGTCCCGAGGGTAAAGAGCCTGGGTAGACAATGGAGAGTCTCAACACGCTGCGATGAGGTGAAAGGCCAAGGATACTTACGGAGTGTCCATGGTGGGTATACCTCGGGGGGTGAGGTGAAAACAGAGGTCGATTGTGAGTTTAGAGATGCATGCCGTGCCCCGAGTTGAAATGAATCCTTGAGGAGTGTGTAATCAGTGGCTTACTCTTTTACTGGCCGCTGAGCTGAGCTGATACAAGAGAGACCTACAGTGATCGCCGCGCCGCCAATGCCGGGCTCAGCCTTCCCGATCAAACGTTGACATTCTCCGTCGGCATTCGGCTCGTCGGCGTTGCTAATTACCCCATCGAGGTCATTTGACCCCTGTCCGAAGCAACAAATCCAACAGCATCATGTGGATATCATATCAAAACTCCCCTTACTGCTTATCTGCTGGCACTTAAAGCCTTGTTACTTCCAACGTCAGGGCAACCACCGGCCCCATGTTATTGCTCAGAAATAAGAGGATTTCGTTGATTGGACGTTCGCTTCTTCTCATTTCTATCGAGTGCGTTCTACAAGGTCTACCACAGAATGGCAAGCACTAACTAGTTGCTTGTAAAACAGGCTGCTCGCCAATGTCGTATGCTGGATCGTCGCCGGTCTTTTGTTTGGGCGACATAAAACCACACAACCCATCTTGCCTTTGGCGATGTTGGCCTGGGTATGACCGTTGTTTTCAATATCAATTAGCGCTCCGTGTGATTCCGATTTATTGAATCAGACGCTCGGCTTGCGACATGGTGCGTATGATACTTGCTACGGGCTCTGTGCCCTCTTAATCGCGATCCCGAAAACTATGTGCAACAGCTCTGGACGCGGATCACATCAGGTTCGTTACACCTGATCGGTATTGTCGTGAGTGCATTCCATTTGGAGAATCGGGGCGGCTTTCGCTGACCCGTGCTTTACAGAACGACACATTTCTTACATGGCGCGAATGATTCAGCGCCATTGATAATGCTACAAGGATGCTTATTAACCGGGGCCAAAGGCCTGTGACTTGCGGTTTGTTCTTCTCCCTGGGGCATAGTACGATCGTCGTGGTTGTCGTGAGTCATTGTGATGCCGCACCTGTGACCGTCATAACTGTTTCTTGTCAAGACCATCGCCATCGCCGTCTCCGCGCATGTATATGACAAACTGCACGGTGTCGGCTCCGTGGGGGGTATAGTTGGTGAGAGAAACACGATCGATATCACCCCGCTGCTTAACACGTGCTCTAGGCGCAGCCGTCAGCGGTTCCTTCCTGCTGATCATTGGCGTCGCAAATTCGATCATTCTCTGGCGTATTTGGAAGCGTCGAAGACAAGTAATGAATCTGAGCAATTGTCATGGCGGTTGTTCTAACAAGAAGACAGGGCACAAACGAAGTAGGGCACCCTCAACATAACCAGATGGTGATGATGAGGATTCTGGGACCAATCATCACTTTTGTCAACACGCCGTGGAAGGTAACAAACGAGGAGGTAGAAAATCTTTTTTGTCTTACCTGAACCCATAGATGTATCCTGTAGGAGTCCTCTTCGGCTTTGGTATGTTCTTCCACTTCATCATAACGGAATCAAAAGACGTGAAGCATGATTCAGGTTTTGACACTGCGTCATCGATTGCGTTGCTTGGTGTTTCGGCCCTCGCGCAGAAAGGATCCCACGGGACAATGATACCTTCTTCTCAAATTATTATTTTGCCCGTGCGTCGGGCCCTCAAATCAGAACCTCTAGGCGTTACTAATTGTTGTGCGCGTCAGCTCTTGTTCACGGCAGGAATGACGTTAGTCGACTCACTCGACTCCATCATGATGCTGTATTCGTACTCTGGAATTCCTGAGCGGCCTTGGACTTTTCTCGAAGCCGTTCCGCGAGGGCAAGTAGGTGAAACCGATGGTGAAAAAGCGCTCGAAGTGGTCGACCGCGAAGCGTTGGAGCAACACATGTCGGCTCCGGAAACTGAGGAACCAAGCGACTCAAAGAAGATGGATGTAATGTCTGGATTGAGCATTATACTCACTTTGATGAGTATCTTGGTGGCTTTTAGGTCAGAAAGCTTGTGAATGTCGTGAGAGACTTCTCATAACTGTATGACAGCATCGCGATTATCACCCTGATGGGTTTGGTAGGGGAACAATGCAAGAGCTGTGCCGCTGCGGCAAACGCTGATGACGGTGGTGGTCTCGCCGGCAGCTGGTGGAGGGGGTGGAGCAGGGTAAGCTTTCTTTCACAACAGAACTTCGGCGTGTTAAATTGACGGCTACTGGCAGGCGAATGATAACTCTGGTTATATCGGAGCTGCGATTGTGGGAACATTCCTGGCAATTGTCGCAAGTTGGTATGGTTTCCGAAAAGGAAAAAAGACATGGAGGCAATGGCGACAAGGAAAGAATAACCCAGCACACATGCCATAAGCCTTTGCAAAACTGTTGTCTTTATGCAGACAACAACTCATTGTACATTGAGGCTCGAGATGGTTATAGTTACTTGCTGAGAATGAGGTGGCTGTCAATGGGTCTGTGCGCAGAGTAGCACGTGGTGTATGTGGCAAAAATGAATTCGCCATAAAAAGAGAGGAGGTCATCAACAGTCAACAACTTTTTGCCCTCAACTTCGTTCTCAACGACGAAGAACTATCTTGATTCCCTCTTTCTTGACTATTTCTTATGCCTGTTTCTCCTCGTATAACAGATTCAGACGCACTTTCTCCATCGACCTCTTCGAATTTTAACTCAGCGATGACTCTGGACTCGTCATCCGACCCAGCCTCTTCCCTTCGCGCTGCTGCTCTTTTGACTCTGAAATCAAAACGCCGCAAGGCCGTTCCAGTACTACCACCCACTCGCCCTTTGCCTCCAGATACCGGTTTGCAGTTGGATTATGGTCAAGAAGAAACTCCCATGTCTGGTGTTGAGACGAAGCTCTCCTCACCACCTCCACCCCCAACCCCACCAAGTGCAACCCTTGCTGATAAAGTGGTAGATGACGATTCTCAAGGCCGTGAAGAGGGCGAAATCAGTGAGGAGGAGGGTGAAGCGCCCCACTCTCCACCGTTGCGTTCCGGTCATTCACCTCCCGGTTTCCGACACAAAACGTCAACCCCATCTTTGAAACCCCAGTCCCCCCCTCCTCCACGCATACAATCTGATACAGCGTCTTTGACTGCTTCGGACGGCACAAGGTACCCAGTGTTTTACTTCAATGGCCATCGCATCGATGCAGATCATGTTCGTCCGGGGCTTGCTAGTGTGTAAAATTCTTCCTTTCGTTCCGTACACCTTTTGACAAGGGTGACCCAGTGACCCAACATCAATACGAGACTGCCAAGGACATCATTCTCGATCTTTTGGGCTGGGGCGTACCCCCCGAATTTCTCATCGCTTGTGGTCTCAGCCGAGAAGTTATCTTCTATACCTTTACAGAGCTCAACCTCAGGCTGCCTCCGAGCTTGGACGTTACCGGGCTTGTACCTTTCATAGCAAGGCATACCCGTCCCAGGAGTGTTGGGTCCCATTCATCATCAACACCGAGTCATCAATTTACCAAATCGGCCACTCCGGAAGTTTCTCAGGCACGTCAACCTTCTCCGGTGCCCTCAGCATCGGGTGTCCAGTCGAGCGAGACCCCTCCCGTCGAAGAGGTTCCACAGCAAAGCATCACTCCGGGCAGTCTTCACGATATGGAAAGGCAACGTCGACAGGAGCTCCTTGCCCGTAAAGCTGTTTTGGCTTCCAGGAAATCCAAGGCAAACGAGACGTCGCCCTCTAGAACACCCTATCTTGCGTCCAAGGAGGACGTTGAAATGGTCACTCCCATCGCGACTGAAGCCGTGGACGACTTTTTGAAGTCAATCGAACCACCGCAAACACTTTCCAGAGCATCTCCACCACCCGTTGAACCACCACCCGACGCCATGGATGTCGACAATGCCCCCATACTTGAATCAGAACGTCCTTCGCCACCAATGGACACACCAGCAGACATTCTTCCAACCTCGCGTCAACCATCCCCAATTAGCCTGGCGGATGCATTGCCTCCCCGTGAACCCCCTTTAACTCCCGAAGTCCTTCCTGAACGGCAAGCTCAATCCCGACGGGGTCTTAAACGCCCTGTGGCAAGTGACTTTGTCGATTTTGATACCAGCCCGAGGCAGTCGAGTGCATACAGCGGGGGACACCTGAATCCCAACGTCCGGCGGAAGACTAATAGCAGTTTTGCCACGTTGAGTGGGATGAGGCGATGTGTTATCGACCTGAGTGACAGCGAAGGTGACGACAACGAAGAACACCCGACAGATGGAAAGGAGATCGAAAAGCGGAATCAGTCTTCTTATGCATCGCCGGATCCTTCACGCCCCAGTTTCGGCTATGTTGCCAGATCCGGAGTTGGAACTCCTACAACTGGCACGCAATCACCAGCAGCTCTCCTCGAGAAGGAAATGGAGATTCAGAAGATGCGTGAACTCATTGCGCAACGAGAACAAGACCGTCTCAAGAAACGAGCTGTGAGTTCCATTGTCGCAAGGTCGCCTCAGCTGATAGTCCGGTTTGTCAGTCTCGTCTCACGGTCTTGGAGACCGCCGCACCTTCGACAGGCTTGGCCAGCCCGATTACTGCCAGCTCGGTTTCTGTCAAACAAGAGGACTCTGAAAACTCGCCAACCTTTACGGAGCCGAAATCCGCCATCGTCAGCCAATCACCACAACCTGAAATACCTTCACAACCAACCCCTCGTGAGCATGCTTTTTTTGCGTTAAAGTTCCCCTACCTTTTGGTTTCTGAAAGTCTTATCTTAAATAAAGCAAAAGAGTTGGAACTTCCAGTTGTTGACGTAGCAGCAAGTCTATCAAGCATCACATCGCCTCGCCTCGGTCGAATAGCCTCCTCATTCGGCGCGTCTCTTAATGGTTCTCTACCACTCCGGTTCCTCGCCCTCCGACGTCCGACTGATGAGTTCCGGTTGTGTTTCTGCCTTCTTTTAATGGCATATAGGTAATGCAGAAGGTTTAACGTCTTCGGCGCACCCAACGACCGTTCAGGGAGGTGGAATCGAAGGCGAGTTCCTTTCTGCGGTTTTGATCATCACGGTCTAAATTCTTTGCCGACGTCATTGTTCTCCTCCCGTTACTTCCTTGCTCCTCGCCATCTCCACCCCATCAATGATTTCGGTGTTGTCACATCATGCTTCGCTTCTGCAACTGTAATGGTGTTTTATGAACTGACACCTCGTCGCTTTTTGCTTCTGGGTCGACCTCCCACCTCGATTTGGCTTAACCTAGATGACACTGCCGAGGTACGGCAAGACCACACGGCGAGGATTCCTTTCCTTGCGTTGCCATTGGGTCTCGCTTTTTGAAAAAAAACCTTTCCTGACTTTATTTATTTTTCTTTCCTTTTGATCCTGCTGCCCCATCTGGTTGGTATCGCTTTTGCGTGGTGTATTCCATTCCGCGGTCCAGGGTAGCCCAGCATCCAACGTAGAACATCCACCAGATGGTGTCGTCGACGTCGACCTGGCCTCGTCTTCGTCGGCAGAGGTGCGTCTCACGAGTTCGTTTGATTCCCTTACCTTGGATGGCCTGGATCAGTTAACCCGATCCGGCCATTCATTTTACGAGGACCGCGGTTTCGCTAACGTTGTTCATTTTGGTTCACCTTGATTTAGATGATGAAAGCATCAAGCCACCCCGAACGAGACGCAAGCCAGGGTCCATCACCGGATTCATCTCAAGAGCATGATTTTGTGGCTTATGATTCGCCATTTTCGAGGTATCCCATGTTACGTTCACGCCACGTTGTGTCTGCGGACAGAGCGCAAGAAGGAACCTCAAATGCGTCTTCTGATCTTTTTGCATCTTCTTCTTCCCAAACGAGGTCGCCTCATCGCGACCGCTCTGTTGATGGTCTCACTTCTCCTGTTGATTCTTCTGCTTACTCTTTACATACGACTGTTCGATTTCCCAATTTGCGACCATTGAGAACAGCATCCTTCATGAAACAGCTGGACCCTATGAAGCGGGTATGCCAGTACGAGGTGCCCGGAGGTGGTGAATGCGTTGATGCTAGATGCGGAGATGTTCACCTCAGCAGGTTGGAAGGTGTTGATGGATTTGGAGCTGAACCCAGTGGTACGTCATGTGGAGCGTTTTTCTACTTGGGTTAGCTCACTTTGCCTTTACTATCGGATTTTGGCCGTTCTTTCTTTCCCCCCTTTCTATTTTTTCTTTGCAGATGTAGAGACAGCAGAATACTTGTACAATGCGCTACCCACTGGTTGGATGGCGCAGCATAATGTCTCTTCGTCGGCGGATATCCTGGCTGCGCTGGAGCAAGTGCGCTCAAAGACACCTCTATTGGACTTGGACCAAAGAGTGGGGACAATGTTGGCCTTGCTCGATACGGTCACGGTTCCAACCACACCGCCACCGCCACCACGGACGAGAACGAGCAAGAAGGGACTATCCTGACAAGAGAAATGGCAAGCTATCAAAACCAAGGCAACCCGGCTGCTGCTGCAAGGCAAGAGGAGGAACAGGGCTAAAGAGCGCATTGACGCCAAGATGGGGATTGCCCGATTGGTTTGCCGATCGGAGTGTTCTCCATTTGAGAGGGCGGGCGATATTCTACCTTTTTAGGGAAGTTGTTTGTATGTGATGACGAAAATATAAAAAAAGGCGAAAGAGTCATGTGTTTGTTTGGTTGCTAAGGCTGTGCCAAGTTGACGGAAGTAAAAAGGGGTACAAAAGAATAAATGAGTAATAATAATAATAATAATATATATATACCTTGATATATATTATTATTATGAACAATACGGTCAGACCGGGATGTGGCGTCGGAGATGTTATTGTTTGTGATGTATTACATCAGCATGGCTTAGTTGGGACTCTTCAAAAACGACTCCTGATCAACATCCTTCCCTTTTCGCCCTCAACGAACGCATTCCTTTTCCGGCCAACGTCCGTAAGAGCCTTCTCCTCAACATCGTCGACAACTATCAAATATAAAACACGTCAGTATTCTCTTTTGTTTTTGAATCAAAATATTAAATATAGAGTATTAATAAAACGACGAACGACGACGACTTTGATTCGTATTCTCATTCGTATTCGCATTCCATCATTCATATTCGCATTCAACACTTCGCCGTTTCAATGGCCTTTCGTCCCCTCTCAACTCCTGCTTCCTCTTATCCTTATTCAAACTCTTTATCCGTCCATTCCTTATCCACTTCTCCCCTTCAGTCCGTCGATCAACAACTCTCCCCCTCTTCAACAACGCATTCCCCAACTTCACCAACAATGCGTAAGCGCCAGCGTACCATCGACGTACATGCTCCCCCTCCTCAACCAGACACACACGCAAATCTTCCAGGCGTTCCCCCTGTATCAGACAACGCGTTCATTCAAGATAACGACGCAGTCGACAGTGCTGCCGAAGACGACGATGACGATGAAAAGCCGAAATCAGACAAGAAGGCGGGAAGACGAAAGATCAAGATCGAATTTATTCAAGATAAATCGAGACGTCATATAACGTTCTCCAAAAGGAAAGCAGGTTGGTTGCCTCTCCCCTCCATTATACAACACACACGCGCTGTCTCTCACAATACTTATTTACAGGTATCATGAAAAAGGTAAAACTCTCACTCACCCTCATCCTCACCCTCATCCTCACCCCTTGACTCGTGATCCTCCCTTTAGGCTTATGAACTTTCCACTTTAACTGGAACACAAGTCTTGCTTCTCGTCGTCTCAGAAACCGGTCTAGTCTACACCTTCACAACAGCCAAACTTCAACCACTGGTAACCCAGCCAGAAGGCAAAAATCTTATTCAAGCATGTCTTAATGCGCCTCATGGTTCCGTACCGTCCACTATGCCAGTTGGTACCCCCATCGGTCGTTCTTCAGGCCCAACGGGAATGCCGACGCCTAGCAATAACCTTCCCGGAGGCTTGTCCATCAGTGGTGCCCCATCCGGCAACTCTGTCAAGGACGATGACGGCGATGATGATACCGACGACGCCACAACCCACCCTGGTCGCGCTAGTACTGGCGAGAAGCGTCGGAGGCGTGCTTCTTCGACCACCGGTCCCGCTACCACGGGCGCTTCGGCTAACCCTCGAGGCGCCACGTCCCCTCACTCACCTAATTCTACGGTTCCGCCCCCGTTGTCTATTCCTTCCGGTCAACCCCCTCAAGCTCAACAACAGCAACAACACCCGCAACAACAACAGCAGCAGCACCAACAACCTCCACCCCAGTCGCAGATCTCGTTGGCGTCGCCGACGTCACCCCAACAACAGCACCAACAGGTTCCGGCTTCATCGCCTTCGCAATACACAGGTACATATGCTCACCACCCAGGCCAACCGCAGCAACACCATCAACAACAACAGCCGCAGCATGATACTGGTCTTTACAGCGGTCATATGATGCCTCCGGGAGGTTACTCTTACGGGCCTGGTGGGACGACAGCACAGGGTCCGGGTCAACAGTTGGGCGGACTCGCTGCTGCTGCCGCTGCGCAACACGGACATTGGGCTCCACCTCAGCAACCGCAAGTCGGTCAAGGGAATCATTATGGTCGAAGATGAAAGAGACCATCCACCTACCTGATTCTTCTCCGTTGGGTTTCCTTTGGGTTCTACGGCGACGTATATGGTTTTTTTCTTTCCTTTTCATTTTGATTTTTTTGGTGGTGAAAGGGGGGAAAGGACGCTCTTTTGGAGTTTTTTGAAGCGCCCGTTGACTATGATGATGATGATGATAAATCTTGACCTCCACCCCTCGTCTGTGCTCTGCTCTCATTTCGTCGTCTGCCCAGTTCCCCCCCCCCTTTTTTTCCATCCCTTTCTCTTCCGTCTTTTATGGTATTGAAATCCCTGCGAGCTCGCTATGAATGAATCTGTATATCAGCGCAACAAAGTAGTACGATACGACTCTGCCACGAATTCCTCCGCCATCCCCCCGTCCCACCTCTCCACTCCCCTCCCCCCTCCACCTCCTCGATCGGCCCACGCCATGTTCTTCCCCTCTGTCTGTCTTTTTCTTCCTCATTGCTCTTCATTTTTTTCTTTTCTTGGTGTACATATATATATATACTCGTGTCTATCTGCGTATGTGTGTGTCTCCCTTCGAGAAATTTGAAACACCATTAAAACGATGTACGAGACGAGACGGGTGAATGAACCGTTTACAAGCACTGGTGGGATCGAGAGATGAGAAGAGGTAGCTCAAATCAAAATCTCAAATCTCAAATCTAACAAAACACATGAAATCAGATCAAAATCAAATCAAACGCGGGGTGGGCGGAAGGGGGGGCGTTAACATGCTTAAGCATGTAACACAATACGCGCATGGGTGGTTCCTTTGTCAATTGTCAATTGTCAGTTCAGACGTGCATGTCAGTTGTCAGTTGTCAAGCTCTGTGGGGCGCGTCACTAACGCATCAAACGCTTCCGTTGCGTGGATGGTTTTGGGTGTAACTGTATAATATGAGACATTGATGCGTAGTAGACGCGTATACGTAGAACAGGGTAGTAGAGCCCGAGTGATCAGAAAGAGAGATTTTTAAAGATTTGATTCCGAAAATTCTTTAATATCAGACTCAAGGTCGGCAGGTTTGTTTCTTGTTTTTTTTTTCCTTGTTTTCTTTTTTGATCGTGATAACTTTAATATGGACCATCATCCGTGTTGTTCGCAGATGACCGGATAAGGATGGGGTGGTGTGTGAACTAACGACTATCCATGTAAGGAGGGGGGGGTTGGGGGGGGAAGTATATTGTAGTATGTAGATGCCATCGCGTCAATCAGACATCCCCCTCTCTCAACACTCATGATCTATGATCCGTGTTCGTGAAATTAGATGATGGGAACGCAAGGAGGCGGGTTTGGACTCGATGAGCACGAACGTGCCTCTCCTAACCCTTTCCATGCTTTCTTTCCGTTACAAAATGTACGGTACGCAAAACGCGTACGCGTCGGGACGGGTTGGCGACACGCTCATTATAGTATCCTACACCGAGTATCTTTCTCATTCCACAACGTCGCTATGTATAGTATGTAGTATGTGATACACATCGATTCCACCCCCACCAAAAGCAAGATAACGATTCAGATGATACCTATCACTTATCGCGAGTTTTTGAGTCTGTATCTAGATCTCCTTCATCACCATCCGATGGAAAACTCTCGGAATTGCGTCGTGCAGTTACAGTTGTTTTTTTGCCTACTTACTTACATCTTTGCACATGCTGTCAACTTGAAAAGGCCTATAGGGGGATCCGGAAAACCCGAATTCCAAGGAACTTCTATAATTAAATCAACAAGACGACAATCACCGCAGTAGTCGTCAGCTGGAAGAAACACTTGGCAGTTCACTAGCATTACTCAAATCTATAAGGTATATATACACTACTGCTGCGCGTGCGTCACCAGTCACCCGCTGTCGCCAGCTGAGTTATCGATCATCAACTATTGATCGAGAATGAGAGAAAAAAAGGGGGGGAGGGAAAGGGGAGCTTTGAAAAACTCTTGGGTTCCGGAGCGGAGTGGTGGGAGTAAGTCAAAAAAAAACACCCCGTTACAGAATGTATGTACGTGTATGTGTGAATGTGTTGCTAACGTTGTTCGGGAGCTGTGTTCAATTGGGTCTGCGGGGAGGGAGAGACATCAGATCAG
>CEMH01202524.1:0-14871 GCA_001179725.1 Macrocystidia cucumis | reverse complement strand
AGTGGCAAATCTAGAATGTCCATTCATCCCAACCAAGAAAAGAAGCAGGTCAAAGTGGAAAAGGGAAAAAAATGGGGAGGTGGGATCACGGGTCTGCGCGGGGTTTTCCTCGATCCAGATAAGGGGGTGGAAGCTCTCGAACCACCCCACCGCCATCTCGATGTTGAATTATCAACTCTCCGTCTGATTCCAAGATTGCCTCCGCCATTGGGGGCACTAATCTTGAACTCGAGGTTGCCACACCATCATTGTTGTGATGGGAGGAAGGTGGATGCGCAGCCGAACTGAGCGTAGAACGACTAGCAGTTGAAGTAGTCGCGTCGGAGGCTGCACGAGACAACAATCTTGATCGAGCCGCTTCAGCGGCTTTGTTCGATTGACGCGACGTTGCGGGCAAGCCTGACCGATCGATCGAGCTTTGTGTTGTGTCCGACTGGCTCTGGTCGTTCGGATTATCTGTGTAAGGGTCGAATACCGCCGCTCCAACGTAGTGACTCGAGGTGAGCGCTGTGGTTGAATACGGGCCGTCCATCATTATGGCTTGAGATTTCGAACTGTGAGAGTGAGATGGTTGAGAGAGAAAAGTGTCAATGGTGAGGCCGTTGTTTTGCTCTGTGTATTGTCGTGGGTAGACGTCCGGCCCTAACTCTCTCACTCTTCCCATTTTTCGCCTGCGACGGATGGTATACGCCAAAGCGCCACCGCATATCAAGAGCAAGACCCCAAGTACCGCACAGACCGCACCAATGATGGTGTTGCGATGTTTCTTTTTATCAGCCGCTTCCTGAGCTGCTGCGTCTGCTGCTTGCTGCTTGATTTGGGTGGAGTTGCCACTTCCGCCGACGATACCCACACAATCAACATTTGTGGAACCTGCGTGACTTCAGGGTCAGGGACGAGATTGTCAGGGAAATCGTCAGGATGATCACCTTTCGTAGCCACAAACGGGGTTCCATAGGCCCAACGACCAGTTCTGAATTAGGGAAAGGCATCAGATTATTCCACACCTACACTTGGTCACAAATGAAGGCTTACACGTCGTTGATTGCGGCTGTTTATTTCGTGTGAGTAAAAGTCAAGTGGTTCGACAATATCATCCATACCAATGAGCGTGCCGCCTGGGTCGGCACGGTTAATGTAAGTGAATGCGTCATCTCCCAAACCGAGCGTTACGTTTGTGATGACTGGCGAGCCGCTTGCTGCGAGCGTAAGGTTGTATGGAGGCACCCCACCCACTACGGTCAAACCCCAAGGTTGGCAGGTTTGGAGGTCTCCGGTCACGTTTGAAGTTACGGTGAAGTCTTGTGCTGGTGGGGGTGGTATACACGATACCGACTGCCCATCTAGAGCGGATCATTAAGGATGGGAATGAAGTGAGTGTATATCACAATGTACTGACCAACTACAGTGTATGTTTTTGGGGGGAAGCCTCCAGCGTTACCGTTGGCATCGAGAACAGTGAGCAGAAGGCGGGTGCCTGTGAACAAGTGGTCAAATGAAGTAATGGCGGATGACGACTGAACGTACCGACTGAATGTGAGATGGTCCATGTCAGGTTTGTTGGATCGTTCCCGATGAGAGTCGTCTGTGGGAGACCGCCCATGGCGAGGGATAACATGTAGAAGGGGGATACACCCAAATTTTTCGCTGTCGAGTTCGGCGCCTTGACATCGATCGTGAAACTTGCACACGACGGAAGGGATTGCGAAAGTTGCTAGGAGAATTGGGAGTGTGAATGCCCGACTAGATGGTGCAAGGCAAGAAAATGTTACGCACTTGGTTACTGAATTGCCATATGAAAAGCCCAGTCTCCTGAGCGGAAGAGGGGAGAAAGGAAGACGTAAGAAGGATAAAACAAGAGATCCAACGGAACGAAGAGGAGAACATTTCCAGCCTCAGAGGGTGCACGTTGGGGAGAAAAGAGGAAAGGAACAAGACCTCAGGCCCAGGTTTAAGTGACGCTATGCTGTGTCAATAGCGCGGGAATAGCAAACAGCCTCCTGCGCCACCAGCCCTGCAAGAAAGGGCGTATACCATATGTACGTATACATAAGCGCCCATTTTAGGAGAGCCTCGAGGCCCCTAAATCGAGTATGCAGCCGGCGAGATCTGTGTCAAATGATGTTACAATCAGTTGTGAAAGTGCCACCGCCAGCAGAAAGTTACAAGGAGTTGAATGTTGGGACCTTCGTCGTTGACACTTTGTGTTTGATGACCAGATCTAGCAAGTCGTCATCATTTATCTGTGACTTAAAAAACACTTGACGATATGAGCCAGAGCCCAATTGTCCCAATGTCGTTGTGAGCGCTGAGCTGAGTGCTGCCGAAGTATGCACACACTGGCATGCAGGTGGCAGCGTGGACCAGTATGACACATTCTGCGTCATCATCGAAAGGGCGGCCGCTCGGGTCGGAGTCTATCATGATATTTGTAGACCTTTGATTGATAGAAAATGTAAATTTTAAAAGCACATCATTGCTGATCATCATCTCGAGAGTTGCTACGGTATACGCCACATTGCGATTCCACTACGCTCTTCGTCCAGAGCTTTCTTTGCCTCTTTACTTTCTCCTGTTCTCACTGCTCCAGCGACCAGAAGTTTAACAGCGTCCAGCAGCAGATCTTGTTTAGTTCGTCCCAGTGTATCATCCCCCACGACACCCAGTGGCATTTCCACCCGGTCCCAGTCCACGCAAAGTTCCAAAAACTCCATCAAAACCTTAACAATCCCCTCAAATTTGCCAGATGCGGTAGTCATCTCCCCTTGTGCAGGCAGCTCCACATTCCAGAGCTTCTCCAGGGTCAAGCTATCCCAAGCAATGAGCGGCGAACCCACCTTGACGGGTACCACGATTGCAGGACATCCATTGAGGAGAATATAATTCAACACGCTCTCCCCAGGACGGGCGCTTGTCGTCCATAGCTTTCTGTGGGGTTTGATACCTAGCACAAGGATGACCATCCTCCGGGGAACGGGGGGCTCGGGCAACGGAGTCAGGGCAGGCTCGAGCGAAGGGGTCCTTGAACGGCTGAACAGGTTGGAAATCGCCGGGGCTCGGGTGGCCGAGAGGAAATTGGCCTTCTCGGGGACATCTAACGGGGCTGTGGACTTGTCGCAGAATGTGACTGTCAGGACTGATTCCGCCAAAAGAGTTTCTCCAATCCGGTAGTCGCCTGAAACAAGTCTGGGGTAAGGCCTATTGCTATCTAGAAGACTTGAAACCACGAACCCGCGAGAAATGGCCCATGACAGAAGATGATGTCAGGTTTGATTGATCTGGGAATGATGGGGCGGCGGGCGCTGGCAAATAGGTATGGAGAGAACCAGCCCTTTTCAACGGCTAGATAGTCTTTGATGGTACTGAAAAGGGAAGTGTCGCTAAAAGAATTTGAATGATAATAGTCAATGTTCATTCAAATACCATCACCTGTGCACGGAACTGCGATAAAACCCAAGTGCTGCGTCGTCCATTGTGTGTTTGTATTTCAACGTGATAAGGATTTCTTTAGTTCCGGTTGTCATCAACTTTTTGGAGTGGATAGGAACGAGGTGCTTGATGGGTTTGTCGAACACCAGGTCATTCGCCATCTTGGCAGACAGATCAAATCCCGCATGAAGGCCGACCTCCACAAGGATCGTATCCCCAAAAGAGTTTACGACAACATCGGAGACCGGGCCCATCCTATTTCCGAAAGGTCAATGTATGAGAATCGTTAGAGAGTAAGAAATCGCACACTGGGGCTGCAACCGCTGCCATCCCACCCTGCATCGCGGCGATGACGAAAGAGATCCATCAGTATGCACCAACACCGCCGCAGGGGCAATCAAGGGCTTCACCGTTGCAGCAATGACGGTGTGAACAGCAAGATCTCGAAACCGAATGCATGGCAAAAGAAGTGGAGACGAATCTCCCCACTATGGTGTCTCGTTAGCAAAACCAGGCTCCCAAGAAGGTAGAAAGCGGTGTCACGGACTGGGGAAAGGCAGACGACATTTGTTCCCGCCGCTCTCAAGGTTTCGTACGAAGACAAAACAATCCTTCCCGTCATTGACTGAGAGTGTGTCAGTCAGACAGTGCCCATCTGCGTCGAATGAAAAATTGAAAGAAACTCGCCCCAACCAACTGGCGAATGATCCAAGGTGCCGCCTTTTCTTTTTCGTGTCCATCACCCGTGGCGTCTTCGATTAGGGCTATAGATTGGGGATCAATGGGACCCAGAGCAGAGATGTTTGACATAGGGTTGCCGGTGGGAAGAGGATGGTTGACATCCTTGGTTCGACTTTTGTGATTGTGATGGGAGTAATCAGGTTGGCAGCATCGGGTAAGTATATTCAGAGACCGCGTCAATTCATCCGAACCCTTCGCCCTTTGTCCTCTTCATTTTTCGTGATGAGAAAAATATCAATTCCAGTCAAATTCCAGTCAAGACAAAGTACAATTAAAAGTTCCTATCGGCTCATAAAAAAAAGTATTACACGTCGAATGCGGGCGTTTGCCAACCGGGTCGTTTTCGTTCCTCCTCCTCTTTCACCGAAATTGTGTGCTTGAAGGTGTTCACACTCTCCTTGCCTTCTTTTACTATACGTTCTCGAGCATCGCGATCTCCCGCGTTGCGCGCTGCGGTTACGATGGGCGTGTCTTGAAGCGGTTGAGAAGCGGTTCCGAGAGGTCCATGTTTTTGGCCATCCAAAACCTGCGGCTCTGCACCCATAGCAAATTTCGAATCTCCTGAGCCCCCTTCAGTCTTCCGTTCAACAACGACACCCGTTCCCGTCGTTTGCAAGTCGATCTGTCCCACACTTTCTCGAACTCCTCTCTGTAACCTGCCCACCTCGCTCCAAACTGACCCGATGACACCAGGTAAACCATCGACACCCGCATCACTGAACACTTCCCTGCGCCTAGCTACGTCCCAAAGGATACCATCGATCCATGAGACACTGTCAGCCACCCAGCTGCTAAGGACTTTTTCCAGCGCCTCCCGAACACGAGTCGTTACGATCGATTTGAAAACAGAAACGGCGATAGCGTGATTGGATTTCTTGACTTGAAGTTTGATGTCGGGGGAAATGGTCGCATGGATGAGTTCGATCGACGTGTACCGCTTCGATTTTGATCGTTCCTTCGGGTTTGAAGAGGGGATCAAGCGGATCTTGAGCTCGAGAGACGCTCCTTGGGGCGGAAGTGTCAGTCCCAGAAGTCCGGTAAATGTCGATGGTGTCATTTTGGACGATGATTTGTCCTTGTAGTAGAATGAAACGTCGGAGAGTTGCAACTGCAAAGTATGGATTTTCACGTGGGTTGACGTTCCAACAGTGGTTTGAGCTTCGGAACCGGCAGCCAATGCGACATCTACATTGGTAGCGTTACGAATGGAGATGTGAGAGGGGAGGAGGTTGAGCGAGGAGATCTCGAGATTCTCAAGAACGAGTTCAATGTCCTTGTCAACATACTCCATCCTTTTTTAATCCACGGTCAATACTCGACCAAAAGAAGCAAGCGAATGACGAACCTTGGAATGGGGATATTCTTGAGTACGTTCAAAACCCGCGGAATGTAAATCTTGATTATGTCTTGCCAGATCCAAGTGACCGCATCGGTAACCACGCCCACGCCGCCTTGATTGTCCCCAGGGATTTGGTTTCTAGCCTGCTCGAAGCCTGTTTGAAGGTCATGTCCCAATTTCCTCTGAGTTTCGCGGAGTCGTTCCAAGGCCTGGTCCCCTTTGAGAGCCGCAACGAACGAGTCGTATTCTCGGGCCGCTTTATTAATCTCACTCCTCCATTCAGGGTTTCCTTCTGATAACTGCGTCCACCTGTCGCCGATCTGCAGTCTCTCGTGTTCGGCGGCTTCGGAGCGTGCGTACCCCACTTCGGTCAAGTGTCTTTCTAACGAATCGGTGAACTGCTTCGTGTAGTCGGTAAGAGCTTTGTCCTTCACAACGCTGACCAGGCAGGTGCGCAAGGATGCGAGGAGAGGTTCGATCGATGCGATACGGTTAATGAATGTGCGGATGCCGTCGAGCGCCTTGGGGATGTGCTGTTCTGGTGTTGTATCATCGAGCAGCGTGAAAAGAGATATCTTCTCGGGTGGCGTGTTTTGTAGGTTTGCCACAGACCGCGATATGCGGGTTCTCAGAATAGAAAACACCGTCTTGATGGCGTTTTGGAATTCTGGGCGTCGTTGCGCGCGGTCGCAGATCTTGGAGAATCTATGTCAACAACAAGACACAAATCCGAAAGACAAAAATCCAAACATACTTCGAATAACATATTGACGGACTTGGTGTGCGTTTGTTGAGAGATGTCTTTGGCAACTGAGGAAGCGCCTTGATGAGCCCCGATGACGGTCGTCCCAAGTTCCTTGATGTCGTCCACACGATGTTGGAACCGAACATTTGGATCCCGTTCCTCCTCAACGCGTTCCTTGTCCCTCCCCAGCGCGTCTCGTTCACCCGCAGCGACGTCTTGTTCAATTTCGCGAAGGTTGTCTTTGGTTTGACCTGCCTTGTACTCGACACTTTCGGCCACGTCCGCAAGGGAAATGCGTAAGAGGGAGAAAATTTCAGAAAAGAGAGAGGTTTTCTCTGTTGCGGTGCTGGACCAAACAGCGTTTAAGATGGTTCGAAGCGCTGAGCTGAGCGCCGAAAAGTCTTGCTGTGCGGAGTCCTTATCAACGTCTAGACGCGCAGGTTTTGCATCAACGAGATGCCAGATCGACTCCTGCAAGATGTTGTCGGCATCCTTGCTCTGAGCGAAGTCACGATACGCCACGAGCGCATCCCGAAGATCGTTGGCCAAGAGGGACCCTTGAGTGCTGAGCGCGCCAGCATCGGAGGCTGGCTGGTTCTGGGGAATAATAAAATCGGTGAACCACGATACAAAGTCTGCGAATTGTTGGGTGGTGGGAAGTTTATTTGCATTGAGTGCAGCTAGAACAGATGTAGCCTTGTCCATGTCGAGGATTATTGCAATGTCAGAGGACATCCTTTGACGCCTTTTTATCCGTTTCTCCTAGTACTGAGGATTGAGGTTTCCAATGACGCAGCACAGGGCGGCGTCGTGATGTCATGCTCGAACCCACAATAGATGTAATAAGGAAAAATGGAAATGCAAAGCGGATTCAAAACCTCTATGACGGGATTCAGCACTCCACCGCGTTGCAAAAACCATGCCATCGATATCGCGGTTTTGAGCGTAGACAGGCTCGTTGTCCTACAGTTTTTATCGTGATGGTGGGGTGCTTTTACGGCGTCGCCCAGGCCTGTGAAAAAGATCTGATATAACACCGGAATTCGAGGGAGTAATGGAGTGGGGCTTCAACGGTCGAGTCGATGACGTGTTCCACACACCTGGTGGAAAACCTTGCTCATGCATGACGGTGTCCAAGCCACACTTGACAGCACTGGAATAGAAACGGTAAGATGGGGGTCTGGTCCCTGCTGACGAATCTGATCGGTTGAGGGGGGTCGCGATACCGGCTCGCAATGTTCTCGTCACGATTGACATCAGTTGTAAGATCTGGAAGTCTGCCAGCCCATGGACGTCCATCTCCCTGCATGGCGAATACGGTGCCCACGCTGTGTATCAAAACCAGGTCACAGCTCGAAAAAATTGGCGCCACGATGTCTGATGATATGAAAACGACGATACTATATTGTTCATACAGGTAATAAAAGACCAGACGTAAAATTGAAAAATATTACTACAAGTCGAAAGCTGCAGTTTGCCAACCGGGCCTTTGCTTCTCCTGCTTCGCCTTTTTCGAAACAGTGTGTTTGAAACTTTCTGCCTTTCGCTTTCCCTCTTTAACGATACCTTTGGCGTGATCGCGCACAGTCTCCATACCACCCTGAACACCCGCCGCAAGGTCTCTTGCTCCCCCGACCACATTTTCGGTATCCATACTAGTCCCATCGAGCGCGGCGCTGACGCGATCACTGAATGCCTCTGAGGCCGTTCCCAAGGGCCCACGCTTTTGACCACTCAAAATCTGCGGCTCTGCGCCCATCGCAAATTTCACCTCGCCTTCGCCTTCCACACGTTGTTCAACGATAACGCCCGTCCCTGTTGCACGCCAACCAACCTCACCACGACTATCACCATCTTGTTGCATACCTTTCCTCAAACGTCCAATCTCACTCCAAATTGCGCCAACCACTCCAGCCCATCCGCTGACACCCGCATCCTCGAATACTTCTCTGCGTTTGCTCATATCCCAAAGAACGCTATCCATCCACTCAACGCTGCTCCCCACCCACCCTGTGAGCGCCTTCTCAAGCGCTTCGCGCACTCGAATAGCGACAATGGGTTTGAAAACGGCCATCATAATGGAATGGTTAGATTGCTTCACTTCCACGGTGACATCAGGGGAGATCCCGACGTGGACGAGTTCGACGGTGGTGTACCTCTTGGCTCTCGCGCGTTCGAAAGAATTTGAGGCGGGGATCAATCGAATCTTCAAATCGAGGGAAACTCCCTGGGGCGGAAGGGTGAGTCCGAGGAGGCCAGTGTATTCCGAAGGGGCAAGTGTCGGAGCGGCTTTATCCTTGTAAAAGAATGAAACGTCCGAAAGTTGCAATTGAAGAGCTTGAATACGTATGTGGGTCAACGTCCCGATTGCGGCATGGGTGTTCGACGAAGCGTTGGTGGTCATGTCGATATCCGTGATATTGCGAATGTAAACATGCGAAGGATGAAGGTTGAAAGACGAGATATCAAGGTTCTCCAGCACGAACTCGATATCATTGTCGACATATTCAGTTCTGATAATAGGGTTAAAATGTGACCAATGATTGAAATTATGGCTCAACTGACCTGGGGATGGGAATATCTTTGAGGATGTTCATCACACGAGGTAGGTAGGTTGTGAAGACGTCTTGCCAAAACCAGGTGGCCTGATTGAGTACTTGGCCAAAACCGCTTTCCGCCTCTTTCATCGTGTCTGATACGCCGCTCTGAACCTCCTTCCCGACCTCTATCAGACCAGCTTGGAGATCTCGCGCTAATTTTCCTTGAGCTTTCCTCAGCCGTTCCAAGTCTTCGTCCGTCTTCAATGCGGCAACGAACGAGTCGTATTCGCGTGTAACCCTGTCGATCTCCTCCTTCCACTTCTGATTGCCTTCGGAAAGTTGCGACCACCTGTCCAGAAGCTGCTGCCTCTCGCGCTCAGCGGCGTCTGATCGGGCGTAACCAGGTTCAACAAGGTGTTTCTCGAGGGATCCAATGACCTCCTTGACGTAACTAGCCAAGCTGTCGTCTTGGAGGATGTTGATGAGGCAATTGCGTAAGGAATCAAGAAGGTTTCCAATGGGGGCGATGCGGTCAACGAAGGTGCGGATGCCTTCAAGAGCCTTTGGAATGTGTTGCTCTGTGGTTGGATCGTCGATCAACGTCACGAGGGAAATATCTTCTGGGGGAATGTTCTGAATGTTGTCCACCGACTTCGAGATGCGCCCTTTGAGTATTGAGAAAATTGTCTTGATCGCATTTTGGAAAGCTGGATCGGATTGAGCGCGATCACATATCTGCATACCCGTCAATAACATTTCGGGAAAAAAGGCGAAGGACACGTACCTCGAAAAACACCTCACTGGTCTTGGCTTTGGTCTTATCAACGACATCTTGGGCGGTCGACGATGCGCTTTGGCCAGCGCCAATAACGGCAGTGCCAACCTCCTTGAGATCGTCCATGCCATGCTGGAATTGGACCTTGGGATCTTCTTCTTCCCTCAGTCGCTTTTTGTTCCGGCCGAGAGCATCCCGCTCCCCGGATGCGACCTCCTGCTCAATCTCGCGAAGCGCCTCTTTTGCTTTAGATGCTTGATTTTCAACGATTTCGGCCGCATCCGCGAGCGATATCCGAAGAAAGGAGAAGAAGTCGCGTGTCAAGGATGTCCCTTCGGAGGTGGTGCTGGACCAAAGAACTGCAAGAACGGTGCGAAGTGCAGAGCTAAGTGCCGAAAAATCGCGTTCGGCGGATGCCTTGTCGACGTTGATATCTCCACCTTCGGAATCAGTGAGATGCCAGATAGATTCTTGCAAGACATTGTCCGCGTTCCTATTCCGCGTAAGCTGCCCATACGCTGCAAGCACCTCCCGAAGGTCGTCCGCGAGCAGCACTCCTTGAGTACTAAGTTTACCGTTTTCGGAGTTGGGTTGGAGTTGGGGGATAAGAGCTTGGGTGAACCAAGAAATGAACTGATTAAATTGTTCTGTAGAAGGAAGTTTGTTTGCGTCAAAGGCGGCGAGTACTGAAGTCGTTTTGTCCATGATGAGTGTGGTTTCAAGATGAAATTTGTCTTAGTTGAGAGTCCTTTTTATGTTGATTCGGAATCGTCGAAAGAGTGGAGAGTTTCAATGACGCAGCATGATACCGCTTAATGACGTCATCGTGTTTGGCTGCTGGAATGTGATCGGTTGACCACCAGCACCGTTATTGCAGTACCATTCTACACACACAACTGGGTAATTAAATGCTGCGAAAGGGGGTCAGCAAGCATACAAAACGCAAGTCGTGGACCAATAATACACACTCTGAATCATGGAGCTCAAGCCTTGCCCCTCCAGCCTCGACATAAAAAGTACCCTTCACTAGATGCGCCGCGGCTGGCACTGGGCTTGACATAGCGGACATCCCAAAAATTGGGCTCAAGTCTCTCCTCTCTGAATTTTTGAAGCAAAGGGTGTGCAAAATGTTTCAATCTGTTTGGTCGTGTCAGAATAGACGTAGTTCGAATCAAGATTAACATACAGAACAACACCGTCTCGGGAATGCCGGGGTGCAGTCTTCAACGATTTTCTCGCAAATAGGAGAACTGCTTCGCATATTTCGAGACTACGCTCCACATCGTAATCCTGGTTTCCGGATATATTCGCTGCCATGTCAGAGAGAACGACATCAACCATGCCCCCGTTCTCTCCATGTGCCCCATTGGTCTGAGAGCGGAGGATGTCGCGAACGTGTTGTTGAACTTTTGCTGAGAGAAAGTCGCCCTGGATAAAATGTGATCCAGGAATGGGAGTCATTGGGAGAAGGTCAACCGAAATTAAGGTTCCTCTTCCTGTCATGTCGACGACTCCTTTTGATGGTTCGGAAGAAAGAGCAAGAATTTCATCGTCGATATTGAGGGGATCAAAGTCCTCCCAGTTACGGTTCCTTCCATCGCCCACTCTCTGCTCCCCCCGCTGCTTCCTCTTCTCCCCGTCCTGTGAAAGCCGAGTTGGGCGTCGAGAACAAGCTTGGGCTGGAACGGAAACTTGGCCTTCTCTTTGTCCTGCTTGAGCCACGAGGGTTTCTGGCCGTGGAGTGACGATCAATGTATCGCGTTCGAAGCCCATTTTCCATGCGACGACTTGACTCCAACCACCAGGTGCAGCTCCGAGATCAACCACAACGGGACCTGGTCTTCTGGTAATTTGCACGTTTCCCGTAGTTGGTTTCAAACCAAACATATTCGAGGAAAGGGGTGGCGACGGTGTAGGTGGTACAATGTTGGCAGTGGAGTTTGTTAAAAACCCACCCCATTGTTCGTCAATTTCGAGGAGTTTAAACGCGGCTCGTGAACGGAAATGAGGTGTTAAGATGACAGAAGAGGTCAAGGATGTCGTTGACGTTGCCGAAGGAGCTATCGTTCGAGATTTGACATATGGGTCGCGGAGGTGACGAGCAAGCCATGCTTTTGAGGATGCAGACGAGTAGGCACTCAATTTGGTTGCTCTCATTTTCACAACTTGTTGGTTTTTGTTTGTCTCCACGGCTCAAGTAACAATTACATTTTCAAGTTGAATATAACCCCTATAGCTACAGGACAAACCACTCAGGAACATAGTTCGACGAGGACATCATACACTTCATCCTTCTCGTACATTTCGTCCTCGTCATCGATGCTAGAATCTTGATGACAAGCCGATGCGTGCTTCCACCTTATAGATCGACGTTTCGGCCTGAGACTAAAAGTTCACGGACAAACTACGGCTTACCAAAATATTTCTTTGACCTGGACAGAAATGGTCAGTAAAGTTGAGTTGCCTCAGCAACGCTTCCAAGTACCTTGCTTTCCAGATCCTTCACGCCTTCCACAGCAACCCATTTATGGCACTTGTGACATTTCCCTTCTTGGATCCGAGGCTTTTCTCTGTTGCTATGTTGCGGGCGCTCAGTGGTTCGGAACGCGACCGGTGGGGAAAAGGGAAGTCCAGTCGAGGCAGAAATTCCTGAATATCGTCAAAAAACGGGCCCTTGATGGAAACCCCATACTCACCATGGGCGTACTGCATATGATAACTTTGTAGGGGAAAAAAGGTGAAGTAACAAAACCATGGGGGGTAGCAGTAAAAACTCTACGTTTGAAATATCAGAAAAGTCATTCGGTCAAGTTACAATGACAAACCACTTAAAGGCCGAAAACTTCATGGCCAGCCACACTTTTTTGCTCTCCCCACCGCGCTCCGGCGTCTCGATGCAGATTGGACAGAGTCCGACCTTCTCAACACCTTTCCCTTTAACGAAGCGAGGGGTGTAGAGGTCCCAGGGGGTCCTCGGCGGGTTATAGTTGCCCCCAGGGTGACGTACCGAGAACAAGGTGCATGGGGATCTAAAAAAGTACGTCAACACTGAAGCTTGAAACGGAACCGCGGAGAGAAAGACAAACTTTGAATCGGCCAATTGAAGATAAGAACTTGCGGGGAACCGTCGATAAAATAGGGGAAATCTGGGTGATTGTTCAGTTACAATATCTGATAATTTACGTGTGGTGAACTGTGGTGAGCCGCGAGAGGAGGTATCGAAAGCAGCCTCGGAGAGAATATCAGTGGTTGCGGTCGGGGCCTTTGAGGGGGAGACGTTTTGCACGGAAGGCTCCCGACCGAGAAGAGAACGGATAAGCGCAGATCGCATCCTGGTATTCCTAGGGAGAGGTGTCGGCGACTCTGGCTCTTTGAAGCGCTTGCGCTTTTTTAACCAGCTGTCCGATTCCTCCTCGGATTCCTCCGGAGAGGTTAGTGGAGTGAGCGGTGAAAGCGGGGACTTTAACGTCAGGGAGTCACGGCGTGGGCCAGGAGTTAGGAAGGGGTCAGGCAGGCCGGAGCTGTCAGAAGAGGGAGATACAGTAGACACGGGGGGTCTTCTCAACGGGGGAGGGTGGAGTGCGGAGCCAGAACGAAGTTTGCAAGGAGTCTTGAGAGTGGGTTTTATGGTCGATGAGGGTTCTTCCCCATGTCCAGATCCAGGAGGAATGGAACTTTTGAGCCTGTCCATGAATGAGGTATTCACCGATCGGTCGCGGAGTGGAGGCCTCCTCCATATAAGGCTTCGTCTGGGAGTCCAGGGGGTAGGTGACGCAGCGGAAGAAGATGCGCGGAGGATTGGAGAGACATCCTGTAATCCAGGTGAAGCCCAGGCATTAGCTAGGGTGTAGTGATCCCCGAATTGAACCGCATCGATAGACTGAGGCATCAAAGGTGAGACGAAAAGCCGAGAAATTGAATCTGATGGAGTTTCAAAAGCAGGTGGGAGGTTCTCCAGTTCGGCGCTGGTTGTTTTGACTGGCGAGACGAGAAAAGCGAAACCAGGAGGGGGAATGAAGGAGACAGGATCAGGCTGATCACCGCTGCAAGCCTCATCCCGAGAGAGAGCAGAGAAGACATCCCGAGAGAGAATACTAGAATCAGAGCTAGTGAATGGAAAGAGAGAACTTGAAGGATCAGAGCTGTCGCCGTCTAGAAAAGCCGAAGAAAAAGAGGAAGAAAAATCAGAAACGGAGACAGAAACATCGAGCCATTCTGCGAATATCTGTGCATCTGGTGAAGCAAGCTGTTGCTCGTCGTCGATGAGAGTGAGCGCCATGGTCGTCGAGAGAGATAAGAAAAGATGATAAAAGTCAATACAAATCCAATTTGTAGTCAATTCTTACATAATTGTAACCCCGCTTTGAATACAACGACCTTCACCTATGACTCCCATATTACCCATAATATCTTTCCTCGCTTTCTTCTTCTTCTCCTCAGTGAAGGCTTCAGCCCTCACAACCGCAATAGCAGCCAACGAGCGTCTGTGCTTTTATGCAGAGGTTGACAAGGCTGGCGAGAAAATTGGTGTACGTGTCATTGTTGTGGCCAACTGAGTGCTAACCGCTCATCCGTATACGTTGCACAGTTTTATTTTGCAGTGAGTCTTTATGGAAGTAGATGTTCTGTATGGCCTTACATCCCCTCAGGTTCAATCCGGCGGTTCCTTTGACATCGACTTTGACATCAAGGACCCAAAAGACAAAGTCATTCTCGATGGTGTGAGGGAGAGACAAGGCGACTACGTGCTAACAGCCAATACCGTCGGCGAATACGCGTTTTGTTTTGAAAACGACATGTCTACATTGACGGAGAAGCTCATCGACTTCGATATCATGGTGGAGAGCGAACCACGGCGAGAGGCACCCGCGAAGCCTGGCCAGATTGCTGAGCACACCAGTGCTTTGGAGGAAAGCATCTACAGGCTGAACGGCATGTTGATGAATATCAAGCGCATGCAAAATCAGTTCGTGTATCTGTCTTTGCAGGGGTGGGACGCGTTGACTTACATTTGCCCACAGTTTCCATACCCGAGAACGTCGTGGATTTTCTATCGTTCAATCAACTCAAAGGTGAGTGGCCTACTCCGACGTTTTGTCTTTGACATTCAACGTCTATGCGTAATCAGCCGTCTCTTTTGGTATACCTTCTTTGAGGTGTTGGGCGTTATCGGGATGGCCGTGTACGTCTTTTTCCACTGTCCATGCCAGGACCCTTCTCATATGTTCCAGCCTACAAGTATATATCCTGCAGACCTTCTTTACCAAGACAGGCCGTCGGTACAAGGTGTAATTAGGTCTTT
>CEMH01202522.1:0-20459 GCA_001179725.1 Macrocystidia cucumis | reverse complement strand
AATGCCATCAAAAAATTCCTCAGTTGGCAAAAAATGTACCAGAAAAGGTGAGATAATACCTCATCTTTAACACTGAAGACTTGGGATATAGTTGTCTAACACCATTCATGTTCAACACTGAGTTCTACTTGTCTACAAACTGGCTTTAAAACAGCACAAAATCCATGTTGAATAAGATCAATTCTATAGGACTAGTAATATCTTCATTCCCTTTTATCAAGCCCATAAACAGCATTTATTTTAGTCACTGGTACAGTCCTGCAAATCAACCCCTAGTTACTCTAATCTTCCCTTGCCTCTCAAACTAACAATCCTAAACTATTTCAACTCAGCAAACATTGTTTTTGTCCTTGCTAGAGTTTCAATCTCAGCCTCTAGTGTTCTCCTCTGAAGCAGCAACATGTCAATGAATAAATAAAGAAAATGGGTTGAGGTGCTTTCTCACCTTGTCCGTGTTTGACTCTCGAACAGCCTCTGGGACAGTCTCCAGATAATCAGGTTGATTCTCGATCTTGACAATTTTCGATAAACTCATGTTTGCAAGATCGAGCTTCTTGTTGCACTTCGCAACCTCTGTGTCAATGTCCACAAGTCCCTTTCAAAAAATAAGAACTTCAGCATAGACACCTATTTTCCAAGATCTGAGAATACATACTCGAACAAGGGTGTGAACAGCAATTGTTGGTGTCACGACATCACCACCACACCCAGGGGGTATCCCCGAGGGATCACGAACAACCACAGCCTTGATACAACCTTTTGTTAGTGCAACCATGGTCGAAAGTTGTGTTTGGAATAGATTCGCTTCATCATCGTCTTGCACGTGAATGAAAACTATCGCGATCTTTGTCAGTACCATCAGATGCACCCCAACATTTGTTCACACACATTGTATATCGTTTTGCAGGCTGTACGATGCAGCTAACGAACGTCCAGCCTTCAGCGTTGTAAACACAAGGTTGAACTTCCGCTCTGCCTCTTTGTCCGAGAGATGTTCATCCTGGATTCAATTGTCAGCCACATCAAAAGGTCACGAAGAACGATGGACTCACATAAACAGGGAACGCCGAGACCATTATTGAGGGAGTCGAGTCATTGGGTCGTCGTGGTAGCCGTTGCCAAAGTTCCTCCGTCACAAAAGGCATGAACGGATGCAAAAGCCGCAGGCCATGATCTAAGCAAAGATACAACGTATCCTGTGCTGATCTCCTGGCCTCGGCAGGTGCAGCTTCATCCGTCATGGGTTTCATTGCTTCCTATCCTCCTTTGTCAATCGTGAAACCACGCAAAAAGAGACACAAAAGACGAACGATGTAAACATCACATAACTCATAGAGCCAATAGTTGTACGCCGCCGTTGTGGCGGCCATGAAATTGCGTTCCGCGAGTTGGTTATTGATCTCTGCTGTCGCGGCGTTGAGCTTGTGAAGGATCCACCGCTCTACGAGACTCTCCCGACCCGTTGGCTGGACACCATGTCAGAAGCTTCAAGTAGTCTCGTCGACGTGACGATAGCTCACCGTTGCAGAGGGTGGGGGTACATACGATGCCTCGAATTTGAGCATGGCAAACTTGGTAGCATTGAAGATCTTGTTGCAAAACTTGCGGTATCCTTCCACACGCAATATCTCGAGATTGATGTCGCGGCCTGGATGCATATGTCACATATGCACACAGAACGCGAACCGATCAGAAACTCACCACCACCGGAATACGCGCAAAGGGCAAAGCGAAGAGCATCCGTTCCGCACTGGGGAATGCCCTTGGGGAAGTCTTTCTTCTGACCTGCTTTTGCCTTGGCGATTTCTTTCTCGTCCAAGTTTCCTTCGTAGAGCTTTTGATGAAGGTCCTCCAACGGTAACCCCTGAATGACGTCCAAGGGGTCGATCACGTTGCCCAGCGATTTGCTCATTTTTCGACCATGAGCATCACGGATCATGGCGTGACAGTACACTTCGGTGAACGGCATCTTTCCAGTGAGCTTTACACCCAGGAAAACCATACGGGCAATCCAGAAAAACAAGATGTCCCATCCAGTTTCCAGAAGCGATGAGGGATAGAAGTTTTCCATGTCCGCTGTCTTTTCCCAAAGTGATGTCAGCTCCGACGTCGCGAATCCAGACAACTAAACATCGTACCTTGTCTGGCCAACCCATGATGGAAAAGGGCCATAGACCAGATGAGAACCATGTGTCCAAGACATCTTCATCTTGCTCGAGTGTGAATTTGGCCCCATCGGCAAGGGCGGTCGCACGTTGGGTCGCCTCTTCGATGTTTCTCCCGACAACCCAGTTGCGACCTTCATTAGCCTTCAACAAGCTGATCAATCAGATTGAAACATAGACTGCGCCGGAAGACATACATCTTGTTGTTGACCCTCTATCCGCACAAAGTAAGCTGGACAACGATGTCCCCACCAAAGTTGACGAGATATGCACCAATCTTGAATGCCTTCCAACCAACGATACCACTCATTTTCAGAGGATTTGGGGTTAATTTGCATTTCCCCAGCCCTGGTGCGCTGAGGGGTACACATCAAGACCAATAAGGAAAATCGTTGATGAGAGACGGACTTTGATCGCTTCCTCGGCCAGCGGTTTGCAGTCCACCCACCACTGGGGCTTAAGTACAGGTTCGATAATGTCACCCGATTTACTAGAATCTCCGTCAGAAAATACTTTGGAACTGGAAACGAAGCATTTCTCACCTGCAGATCGGGATCTGCATTGGGTTGTCCTTCGTTTCGACGTATAATCCCGCGTCTTTGAGGGCTTGTATGACCGCCACCCTAGCGTGGAACCTTTTCATGCCCTATGAACAGGTGTAAGAATCGGGGGCATCTGGCAACAACTATACTGACCTTGAATTTCGGACCTGCGTTTTCGTTCAGGGTACCATCGTCGTTCAAGATGTTCAAGAACTCGAGACCACAACGAACGCCGACTTCATAATCATTTGGATCGTGGGCAGGTGTTATTTTGACAGCTCCCGTTCCAAACTCCATGTCAACAACGATGGCATCCGTAACGATTGGTATCCGCCGCTCGAGAAAGGGATGAAGGACGAATTTACCGTGAAGGTGCTACAATTACAAGGTCAATACGACTTACACGGTGGATATTTGGTCGCACCTGCCTTGTAGCGTGGATCGTCTGGGTGCACAGCTACGGCGGTATCACCAAGCATCGTCTCTGGACGTGTGGTGGCAACAATGATTTTCTCCTCTAATTGTTGGGAAGTTGATAAGGAGACTTGTTATGGAGATGTCAAGAAGAAATGGACTTGCCAGAGCCTTCGATAGGATAAGCGAAAGAAGTGATGACGCCAAACTCGAACTTTTCCTTGATGTCGTACCCAGGCACGTTTAAATATGTTTTGCCTTCGAGTTGTTTTTGCTCAACCTGGACAAAAAATGATTGGTGAACTAGCTGTCAAAAGATGTTTTGGAACTCACCTCGAGATTCGAAAGTGTCGTATTTAGTCGAACACACCAGTTCACGAGACGATTTGCACGATAAAGAATTCCGTCTTCATGCAAACGGCAAAACGTTTCGATGACAGCTTTTGAAAGCGGCTGTGATAATGTAAGTCAGGTTGACGATATGAACAAGAGGTCCAAACCTCGTTCATAGTAAACGCGACGCGATCCCAGTCGTAGCTGCCACCAAGTCTGTGGAGCTGATTCGTTATCCGCCCTTGGTAGCTGAACCGACGGATTAAGACGAGCTGGAGAGCTGAGAAGAAGATACGCACTCGTTTTTCCAGTCCATGACGGTTTCCAAGAACCTTTCCCGCCCCAAGTCGTGTCGTGTCTTTCCCGACGTTTTGTAGAGTCTCTTTTCCACCACAGTTTGGGTTGATATTCCAGCATGATCGAAACCCGGGACGAATAGTGTCGTCTTCCCGAGCATGCGATTCCTTTGAGGGACAGTCAACATGGGCAGGCGACGTGTAGGAACGGTTGACCCACCATCGAATAAGTGTATCTTGGATAGCAACGGTTAGACCGTGTCCGATGTGAAGGCTACCAGTGACATTCGGAGGGGGTGAGGGAATGACGAAGGTGCCTTCGGGTTTTGGTTTGCCATCGGAGGTCATTTGAGGTTTGAAGAAACCCTGATCCAACCACCAGTCATACCAAGCTGATTCCACAGCAATAGGATTATATCCCGCTGCCATTGGCTCTGAGAGATCTAGATTGAAATTTTCTAGTCCGAGATGACGAACGATGAAGGAAAGCTACGCGCCTTTCTTTTCGCCCTTTGGAGTGGTATTGACGAAGACATCGTCCTCTTTCTTGACCTTTTCTGCTTTTGATTTTTTCTCCAAAGGGGTTGCGACCGTCTTTACGATCTTTGCAGCTTGCTTTGCCTCTTTCTCGAGACGTTTTGCCTCTTTTTTGGCTGTATAAAATGCCCAGATAAATGAGTTGTAATGAAATGTAGTGAATAATTTACCTGCACTTTTAGTGATTGACGGTTGAGATTCGTCGATGGAAGACATTGTTCTTATAAAACGATAATGAAAATGACTCGTCGCCGATCTTCTAATGCTTGCTCTCAAAATGGTAACAGAAAGAGTGATCATAAAGGTCGGTGATCACGTGCCAGTGCCCGATGCCCACCCGGGATGAACCGGGATCCGCCGGAGTATCATCCCGGAATCCCCGGATTCTCATTGGTCCCAACTCATCCACCATCATCATCATCGACGTCGTCATCATTGTCGTCGTCGTCGTTGCCGTCGTTCTAAACACTCTTCTCGTCACTGCCCACAACGATGAACGGAAGTAGCTCATCAATGATGACGTTCCAGAAACGCATCTACACCGTCTTGCCCAGAGTTCGCTCAAATTCGGCCTCAAGGTCCCTCCACTCAAACAATACTTTACCTCTTTCATTCTTCGACTCCCCTCCTCCTCCTCCTCCAAGTTCAAGACCTTTACTTTCAACAAATCGGTTGCCAATAGAGTCAAAGGGTCAAGGAGAAGGATCTCAACATCCTCACAGTCACCCACCTCTTTCTCTCGCTCTAACAGCGCCAACTTCAAACAATTCTTTTACCGTTTCACAATCACCTCAATACTCTTTGTTTCCTTATTCTGCTTTCATCACTTCCTCTCCTCATCCAACCCCCACTCCTTCCTCACAACCTCGTCAAAAACGTCAAAAGTCTCGCTATCAGCTCGATGTCGGAGCATACGGTATCCCAAAGCGGTGCAAAAGTAACATCGTGGCTGGACGCGAGGGTCAGGCGAGGCGTACACTACCTCGGCCCGTTGACGAGACAAACCTTGCCGTTCAGGTGGGAGAAGATGCCTATTTCGTCCGTGACAACGCAATGGGCGTCGCCGATGGTGTAGGTGGCTGGGCCAAAGCAAAGAATGCAGGCAAGTTCACTCATTTCTTGTTTGCATCACAACGCTCATTAGATACACAGAAGCTCTCCAAGCACGTCTACCAACCACTCCCAGTGCCCTATTTGCACGACGGCTCATGCACTTTTGCTCCGCCGAACTTGAGTCATCATCACATCCACAGCCAAACTCCCATCCACCCTTGACCCGAACGCCACTTCGTCAATCCTCTTTCTCACCCTTTCCTCACCCTGTAGCTCGCAAACCAAATCCATCACCTATCCTTAGCGCCAGCGCCTCTCCATGGTATTGGTCTGATTCAAGCCAAACACCATCAGAAATACAAGAGGATCTGGAATCATCCCTGGAGGAACTCGAAGATGGAATTGACGTTCTCATGATTCTTGAACGTGCTTACGAACGAACACTGAAAGCCCACGTTGTTGAAGCACCCAGTCCACAGAAGCCTCCGACGCTGTCTAGTCCACAATCTGTCCCAATTCCATCCGTATCCTTTGCATCATCCAAATATCCCACTCCTCCCCCCTCTCCAGTATCTACACCAAACACTATCCCTCTCCTTGCTGGTTCATCCACCGCCCTTCTCGCTGTTTTGGACCATGTTCCTCGAAACTCTTCTGCAGAAGGATCAAACACCGTTCTCCCCCGAGAATACGATGCAGTTATCAAAATCGCTCACATCGGAGACTGTATGGGTATGCTTGTCCGAGGGGAAGAGATCGCCTGGCGATCCGAAGAGATGTGGTGGAACGTGCGTTTTTCTCTTTCTTCAGTCCTTCCGAAACTTACAGGTCATCATCATAGTTTAATACTCCCGTCCAACTCGGGCCGTGTGCTCCCACCTCACCTAGTACATCCGCGCATCTTTTCACCCTTCCAGTCCAGGCAGATGACATCCTGATCCTCGCAAGTGATGGACTCAGTGACAACTTGTGGGATGAAGACGTTCTCGAAGAAGTTGTAAGATTCCGACGCAATTTCCTCGGATCTTACATTGTTCCTTCATCGGGAGATTGTACAGCGGAGCAGCTGTTACGCCGGCGCACACTGGCAGGAATGCTGAGCGAAGCACTGTGCTCTCGTGCCCGGAATGTTTCTGAACGCAAGGCTGCCCGGAAGGATAACGAGGACGATGAAGTGCCGTTTGCGCGACGGGCACGTGAATTAGGAAAGGAGTTTAGAGGAGGAAAAAGTGATGGTAGGTTTCACCACCTGTTTCCAAGTAATTGGACTGATTGAGTTCGCGCGCAGACATATCAGTCATTGTAGCAGTCATATCACCTTCAGGTGACTTAACACAATCAGCCCGAAACCCTCCTCTTTTGTAAAGGTTTGCAATGTCTCCTCATTTACAATCACATGTTTCCTGTATGTACATGCATATCTATGTAGAACCTCACGCAATTTTGGCTTCCCTCTTGTTCATTTTTACAAACACATGCTTCTTAGCAACATACGTACATTTTAAGTCTGTACCGGTTATGCTTGTAACTAGATTCGTGCAAATTCTTTCGATTGCCGGTAAAGAGATGACAAGGAATCACAATCTCGCTGGAATGTGTTTCTTTTCCTTTGGCGGAAGTGTCAGGGCTTGGAAGATCTTCTCCGCCAGTCCTTTGGGGTTTGTTTGCATGACCTGAGATGAGCTGAGTAGGAGAGCAAAGTCGATGAAAGGATTCGAAGAGACACACCAAGTGACCCGCTCCGTCGACCCTCGAAAACGAGGCGAGGTGCTCCTCACCTCCGACGGCAACATTAACGATGTCTTCTTTCACCTCTCTCGGTCTATACAAACATTTATTTGTTAGCATTCTACCCGGGCGGCGATGAAAGTCATCATACAAGTAGTCGTCAATGGAACCATAAATGAGGTGAGTAGGAATCTGCCTTGCAATCGCTCCGATGAAGTTGTAAGCCCTCGAAGGCCCGACTGGATCTCTGTAACATGCCTGAAACCAAGATGATCAGCGTGAATAGTATAGATAACGAATAGTCTTATGCACCGTCTCCTGCCGCCTGGTACATTTCAAGGTAACACCCTCCGTCTTGTCTGGATAATCGGCGGTGGGCAAAGGGCGCATCCCTTCCTCCTACGTTTTCCGGGTAAACTTCCAACTCGGGGAAACGAGAAAGACAGAATACATACCACATATTTCCTCAATACCCTGTCGTCCCATGCCTTCCAAGCAGGTCTGCTTTTGAGGAGCTTGTATGCCTCTTCTCTGGATGCCCAAATATCCCTGCGGTTGATTGCGCCTTTGACAAGCGTTTCGGAAGTGCGTGCCGAGAAACGCTCCGCCATGGACATGAATTCAGCAAAGATGAGGGTTTCGAATTTGATCCTCGGTTGATATCCCAACGAGAGCAATCTATCAAATGAATTCTTGAGTATATGGAATAGAAACCGGGAACGACGGAAAACTTGCAAGCAAACGGCACCCATTGAATGGCCAATACCCACTAATCTCCGCTTGCTAAAGTCAACATCCACACCCATTCCAAATCCACCAAGGAAAAGGTGAATAACGCGCGCGTATTCTTCCCATCCAACTAGAAGCAAAAACTCGGTCATAAAAAAGGAGAGAAAGTGAAAAGGCGTACATATGGGTTCATACCCCCATTTGAGCGTTTCCTCGTTCAAGATGGCGGCTTCACCGTGATTCTGTTTATCGATGGCCCACATTTCACGCACGCGAAGACGGTTGTTCCCGGCTTTCTGATTATTCACGAGCTCCAAAAGGTCATCCATAGTGGGTTCCCATAGCTCTTTGAGAAACCCGGTGCCGTGGGTGAATATAAGAGTTAAAGCGTCGTCAGAATTCAAGTCTGGTGAGCCAGGTTGCCAATAGCGTTTTGCAGTGACCACAAGAGGGTAATAAGGTCTCGGGTCAAAAACGTAGGACTGGACCTCGAGGGGAGCAGCAGTAGAAGAAGACATGATGATGGAAGTGAACTCGGACTTGCAAGTGGAAATAGTCGGAGGCCCGAGTCTGTTGACATGATGAGTACATAACTCGGGGTCGCTTGCCACTGTAGCAAAACATTGTGGATCACGACCACGACCAGTGATGGCTACAGTAGAACAAAAATCGCTGGTTCCAGGCTATAAACATGTTGAAAAGTTCTCTGATGATGTGGACTATGGAGAGGAAGAAGAGCAAGTTACATATGTCACTCTCGACCTTGGAACCATTGAACCCACTCTCGTGCCCAGTGTCTCCAATTTTCGAATAATCGTCCGTCTATCAGTTAAAAGACAAGATATTCACTGACTCGGTTTGCGCAGGGCTTGGATTCACCGACACCGTTCCTTCAACTGGCCGGAACGGTCTTGAAAGGGCGTCATGAAGATCTCTTGGGGAGCGAGTTGTTGTTCACCGACTTGAACGCTTCAAGCGACTCAGGCTGGTCATTTTGTATCTACCTAGCATCGTCCAGAGGCACTTATTCCGGTCTAGATCTCCCACCAACCGGTTCAGTCTCGAAACGATCCCTCACTCATGTTGCCAACACCTCGCAGAGAATCGCCTTCTCCGAAGTACGTCTTCAGCACAAACAAGAACCTCCAACGGAGTCGAATGTCGAAGCTACTACAAGCACCGAGGGTGCTTGAGAACGAATGTTGTACAATATATTTGTTTAAGCCCGATAATGAGCCTGCGTTATCCCACTCAAAGATTCATCTATAAATTACGCTCCTGTTGCCGTCGAGGTTACATCCGCTCTAAAGGTCGAATACTCAACAACCTGATCGCTGCGCCCAATACCTCCTTCGAACACTCGTACAAATACATCCTCGCAATCTGCTTTTCCCTGTCCGGCTCGCCTTTCACCACGACCGTTTCCCAAGCACTGCTGATGGCATGGCTAAGTCTCATCGCATAAGTGACAACACCACTGGGTTCTTGTGTCTTCAAAGCGACTTTGACTACGTCGGGGTATGTACCGAGCAGGAAGGCAATTTCGCGCGCAGCCGGCAGTTCAGCCAGCGACGAGGTGTCGATCTGGGATGGTGGTGGTAGTGGGAGCAACTCTGGGTTTTTTCGACCAAGCGAGCAAAGGCGGACGTGCGCGTATTGCAGGTAAGGGCCAGTGTCCCCTTCAAACGAAAGCATTCGGTCCCAGTTGAAGGTATAGTTGTTTATTCTAACTTGTATGTCAGGCTCAATGGTCCAGATGAGAAACCCGCATACATACCGTTTGGCCGCCATATCTTGGATCTTGACACCAGTGATACCAATTTCTTGGCTTACGCGTTCGGGTTCTTCTACTGCAGCGTATTTCTCTTCGTTTTTCATCATCTGCTCGTGCATGACAGAGGCAGCCTCCTTGATAATCTCGTCAAGGAAGACTACGGTCCCCTTCCGGGTGCTCATCCCCTGGACAAGTCCATAATTGATGTGCTGGAGTGATGAAGCCCAAGGGAATTCCATAAGCTGGAGGATTTTGAAGAATTGCGAGAGGTGAAGGTCCTGCTGTGACGAGACGACGTAGATCATCTTGTCAAATTTGTATTTTTCGTATCGTTCGATGGCACCACCGATATCTCGCGTAAGGTATATTGAGGTCCCATCTGATCAAGACGTTGTTCAGCAGAATATCACCGATTTTGAAGACAGGTTCTTACCCTTTTTCCGCAACACTGCTTTGCCCATCTTCCACTTTTCCAAATCAACAATCTTTGCGCCATCGGCATCAGAGATTAGACCCAATTCGTTCAACTTGTCGAGTGCCTTGTCCTGCCATTCTTTTCCAACTTCACTCTCTCCGGTGTAAACATCAAATCGGACGTTTAACCGCTCGTACTCTTCGGTGTACTTTTTGACGCTCAACTCTCTCCAAACTCTCCAGTTCTTCAGTGCGTCCTCGTCTCCGTCCTCCATGCGCTTGAACCACTTTGCTGCATCCACTTTGACTTCGGGATTGGCCTCGGCGTCCTTGTTGACTTTGACATAGATCTCGAGCAAGTGCTTGATAGCGTTCTTTTCCAGCGCCTCTTGGTTTCCATACTTTTCAAAACCAGTAGCGATCAATCCGAACTGTGTACCCCAATCGCCGAGGTAGTTCATGGAGATGACCTCCCAACCGCACGCTTTGTACAAGTTGGCAAGGAAGGCGCCGATGATGGTGCTTCTGAGATGGCCAACGTGGAAAGATTTTGCAATGTTTGGGGAGGAGTATTCTATGATGACTTTTTTGCCCTTGCCAGAGTCATTGCTTCCATAGAACGGCTGACCAGACGGATGTGAATGAGTGAGGTCATGGACTTGGTTGAGAACGTCCGAGATGAGAGGGCGGGTTGGTAGTTGGAAATGGAGGAACGCTTTGTCGAATATTATGGATGCGATGTGATCGGTTGGCTTAAACTTTTTTTGGGGGGGGGAGATGAGTGGGGGTAGTGGTCGAGTCAGAACTGAATATACGCACATCGGTGGTGACTTTGGCAGCGATCTCATCTGGCTTCAAGGGTAATTTGAAGCGAGGAATGGCTACGGTAAAGTCCATGCCCTTTTTTCCATAATCAACGCCAGAGTACGCTTTATCAAGCGGTAAACCGAGGGTATCAGAGAGTCGTTGAGCAATAGCGAGCCTGAACTTGTCCAACACGCAGATGGAAGGGTTGCATTCTGGTGGTATATTTGTTGCCATTTTCCGCGATATATAAGCCTGCTGGCGAGATATAAAGGATGGTGAAGAGGAACGGAATGAGTGATGAATGAGTCGGATGAACGCCAGAATCGAGAATTTTTTTTTTTGCAGCCACGTGCGACAACGCGGGTGGACGCAATTCAAGAGTGATAATTTGAAAAATATGAGATTTAATCCAGGAATAAATCAGAAATATAGGCTGGGGGTGTTGTAGTTGAGAAACGAGTGACGTTTGGCGTCTGTTCACACCAGGAATACGGCACAGGGCATCGCGCGATCCTGCGCGTTTCGCTAAAGACGCCAAGAATTTATCTTTTTCAACCGCGCGTCTACAAACCAACCATCCTACACCCTTTCTCAACGTGATGGCTCATTTATCAAAGACGCGCGATGAGGCACGGGTGCACGCGTTGACCGCAGTCCGAATCCGCGTCAAAACGAGGCTGTGACAGTGTGACAACCTACCCGAGTCGACTGTACGTTCTCCCCATACTTACACTTTGGACACCGCCTTCACCACACCCTCACTCCTCACTGTAAAAAAAACTATGGACGGCTGGAGCAAATTGCAATCAAGCTTTGGGTCTATAAACTTTGCCCAAGCTGGTAGTAAATTATCGAAAGGATTCAATTCCAGTGTTCAAGCGACAAAAGAGCGCCTGGGCCAAGTCGCTCCTGAAGAGATTACAGAACTTCCTCAAGGTGAAGCCTACCTTCTCAGCTGTTACTCTTACAAGTACAGCAGCTCACAGTCTTGTTTTGCTACAGAGTACAAAGATCTTGAGGCTCGTGTCGACGCCCTTCGCACGGCCCATCTCAACCTTCTCAAGTTGGTAACTTTATCCCGTACACGCGGCATAACTTCTCTAATTCTTCTCTCATCGCAGGATTACCAGAGTTTACGAGTCAGAGACGTATGACTATCCGACTCAGATTCAGGAATCTCTTTCAGAACTCTCTACCACTATCGGTTACAACATCACCTCCTTTGCCGCAACCAACCTCAAGGGTACCAATCTCCCTGCCCCTGCTGCTCCAACTGCTCCACCCGCAGCACAGCACAAAACCCTTCCTCATGCTCTCGGTCGTTCCGCTACAACTGCTGCTCACGCTTTGCAGCTCACCCATGGCGGTGACCAAGATAAGCTTGGCAAAGCTCTTGCCCATTACGCTGCAGGATGGGACAAGATCTCCACTGCCCGATTGGATCAAGATGCCGCAATCCAGGAATTGTTCCTGCAACCATGGCAATCCACCCTCAACACCTCCATCTCCGTCGCTATGAAGGCACGTCAAGCAGTGCGTTTCAGCCGTTTGGAATTGGATGCCGCCAAACAATCGTCAGTGGTATCGACCAAATTCTTCTTTAGCAAATCTGACGTTTCGGCTCCTGACCAGATTGAAAAACGCAAACCCAGCTCGTCAGGAGCAGGCGAGATTGGAAGTTGAAAATGCCGAAGATGACCTCGTGCAAAAGACGGAGGTTGCAATCACCCTCATGAAGACCGTTCTTGAAAACGTAACGTAATCCTCATGTTTTCCCTTCATGCGTTCTAATGGCAGTTTTATAGCCGGAACCCATCAAGAACCTCAACGAGCTCGCCAAGGCGCAGGTACGTTGTCTCTTTTTGTGAGAGGTCGTTTGCTCATGAGGCCTTTCATCAGCTTTTGTACTTCTCCGCCGCTGCGGAAGCCCTTTCCACTGCACAAGGAGAGATAGAAGAACTCAGTGTTGCTGCGGAAGGCGCATACAGGTAGGATTCATCTCGAGTCCCATAAATTCTATGTTCAACGCCTTCACAATATGTAGAAAGTCCAGGGATCACTGAACTGCCACTCAATTAAACTAACTTGATATTCTCTTTGACATGTTTCCTACTTTTCCTTGTCCAATTGCCTTGGTGTTGTGGAAAGAATGCTTTTACCATAGACCGGACTCTGTTGTGTATTCAGAAAAAGGTGTTATATCAATTCAAATTCATCGCGCTTATTTCCTTGTTGGTTGCACATAACGATCAGAGTCAAGGCAATGAGCTCTCAAAGCCTCACCCTTGAAGCTTGAGGTCTTACCAGGTGTATTTGATGTCGAGGGGGCTTAGCATCGAGGCCCTCACACTGGGCCGCCATGGGAGACTCACGCAGCAGTGGATAGGAGGGACTGTGAATCCCAATCAAAAGAAAAGGAAGGAAAGACCTAATTACACCTTGTACCGACGGCCTGTCTTGGTAAAGAAGGTCTGCAGGATATATACTTGTAGGCTGGAACATATGAGAAGGGTCCTGGCATGGACAGTGGAAAAAGACGTACACGGCCATCCCGATAACGCCCAACACCTCAAAGAAGGTATACCAAAAGAGACGGCTGATTACGCATAGACGTTGAATGTCAAAGACAAAACGTCGGAGTAGGCCACTCACCTTTGAGTTGATTGAACGATAGAAAATCCACGACGTTCTCGGGTATGGAAACTGTGGGCAAATGTAAGTCAACGCGTCCCACCCCTGCAAAGACAGATACACGAACTGATTTTGCATGCGCTTGATATTCATCAACATGCCGTTCAGCCTGTAGATGCTTTCCTCCAAAGCACTGGTGTGCTCAGCAATCTGGCCAGGCTTCGCGGGTGCCTCTCGCCGTGGTTCGCTCTCCACCATGATATCGAAGTCGATGAGCTTCTCCGTCAATGTAGACATGTCGTTTTCAAAACAAAACGCGTATTCGCCGACGGTATTGGCTGTTAGCACGTAGTCGCCTTGTCTCTCCCTCACACCATCGAGAATGACTTTGTCTTTTGGGTCCTTGATGTCAAAGTCGATGTCAAAGGAACCGCCGGATTGAACCTGAGGGGATGTAAGGCCATACAGAACATCTACTTCCATAAAGACTCACTGCAAAATAAAACTGTGCAACGTATACGGATGAGCGGTTAGCACTCAGTTGGCCACAACAATGACACGTACACCAATTTTCTCGCCAGCCTTGTCAACCTCTGCATAAAAGCACAGACGCTCGTTGGCTGCTATTGCGGTTGTGAGGGCTGAAGCCTTCACTGAGGAGAAGAAGAAGAAAGCGAGGAAAGATATTATGGGTAATATGGGAGTCATAGGTGAAGGTCGTTGTATTCAAAGCGGGGTTACAATTATGTAAGAATTGACTACAAATTGGATTTGTATTGACTTTTATCATCTTTTCTTATCTCTCTCGACGACCATGGCGCTCACTCTCATCGACGACGAGCAACAGCTTGCTTCACCAGATGCACAGATATTCGCAGAATGGCTCGATGTTTCTGTCTCCGTTTCTGATTTTTCTTCCTCTTTTTCTTCGGCTTTTCTAGACGGCGACAGCTCTGATCCTTCAAGTTCTCTCTTTCCATTCACTAGCTCTGATTCTAGTATTCTCTCTCGGGATGTCTTCTCTGCTCTCTCTCGGGATGAGGCTTGCAGCGGTGATCAGCCTGATCCTGTCTCCTTCATTCCCCCTCCTGGTTTCGCTTTTCTCGTCTCGCCAGTCAAAACAACCAGCGCCGAACTGGAGAACCTCCCACCTGCTTTTGAAACTCCATCAGATTCAATTTCTCGGCTTTTCGTCTCACCTTTGATGCCTCAGTCTATCGATGCGGTTCAATTCGGGGATCACTACACCCTAGCTAATGCCTGGGCTTCACCTGGATTACAGGATGTCTCTCCAATCCTCCGCGCATCTTCTTCCGCTGCGTCACCTACCCCCTGGACTCCCAGACGAAGCCTTATATGGAGGAGGCCTCCACTCCGCGACCGATCGGTGAATACCTCATTCATGGACAGGCTCAAAAGTTCCATTCCTCCTGGATCTGGACATGGGGAAGAACCCTCATCGACCATAAAACCCACTCTCAAGACTCCTTGCAAACTTCGTTCTGGCTCCGCACTCCACCCTCCCCCGTTGAGAAGACCCCCCGTGTCTACTGTATCTCCCTCTTCTGACAGCTCCGGCCTGCCTGACCCCTTCCTAACTCCTGGCCCACGCCGTGACTCCCTGACGTTAAAGTCCCCGCTTTCACCGCTCACTCCACTAACCTCTCCGGAGGAATCCGAGGAGGAATCGGACAGCTGGTTAAAAAAGCGCAAGCGCTTCAAAGAGCCAGAGTCGCCGACACCTCTCCCTAGGAATACCAGGATGCGATCTGCGCTTATCCGTTCTCTTCTCGGTCGGGAGCCTTCCGTGCAAAACGTCTCCCCCTCAAAGGCCCCGACCGCAACCACTGATATTCTCTCCGAGGCTGCTTTCGATACCTCCTCTCGCGGCTCACCACAGTTCACCACACGTAAATTATCAGATATTGTAACTGAACAATCACCCAGATTTCCCCTATTTTATCGACGGTTCCCCGCAAGTTCTTATCTTCAATTGGCCGATTCAAAGTTTGTCTTTCTCTCCGCGGTTCCGTTTCAAGCTTCAGTGTTGACGTACTTTTTTAGATCCCCATGCACCTTGTTCTCGGTACGTCACCCTGGGGGCAACTATAACCCGCCGAGGACCCCCTGGGACCTCTACACCCCTCGCTTCGTTAAAGGGAAAGGTGTTGAGAAGGTCGGACTCTGTCCAATCTGCATCGAGACGCCGGAGCGCGGTGGGGAGAGCAAAAAAGTGTGGCTGGCCATGAAGTTTTCGGCCTTTAAGTGGTTTGTCATTGTAACTTGACCGAATGACTTTTCTGATATTTCAAACGTAGAGTTTTTACTGCTACCCCCCATGGTTTTGTTACTTCACCTTTTTTCCCCTACAAAGTTATCATATGCAGTACGCCCATGGTGAGTATGGGGTTTCCATCAAGGGCCCGTTTTTTGACGATATTCAGGAATTTCTGCCTCGACTGGACTTCCCTTTTCCCCACCGGTCGCGTTCCGAACCACTGAGCGCCCGCAACATAGCAACAGAGAAAAGCCTCGGATCCAAGAAGGGAAATGTCACAAGTGCCATAAATGGGTTGCTGTGGAAGGCGTGAAGGATCTGGAAAGCAAGGTACTTGGAAGCGTTGCTGAGGCAACTCAACTTTACTGACCATTTCTGTCCAGGTCAAAGAAATATTTTGGTAAGCCGTAGTTTGTCCGTGAACTTTTAGTCTCAGGCCGAAACGTCGATCTATAAGGTGGAAGCACGCATCGGCTTGTCATCAAGATTCTAGCATCGATGACGAGGACGAAATGTACGAGAAGGATGAAGTGTATGATGTCCTCGTCGAACTATGTTCCTGAGTGGTTTGTCCTGTAGCTATAGGGGTTATATTCAACTTGAAAATGTAATTGTTACTTGAGCCGTGGAGACAAACAAAAACCAACAAGTTGTGAAAATGAGAGCAACCAAATTGAGTGCCTACTCGTCTGCATCCTCAAAAGCATGGCTTGCTCGTCACCTCCGCGACCCATATGTCAAATCTCGAACGATAGCTCCTTCGGCAACGTCAACGACATCCTTGACCTCTTCTGTCATCTTAACACCTCATTTCCGTTCACGAGCCGCGTTTAAACTCCTCGAAATTGACGAACAATGGGGTGGGTTTTTAACAAACTCCACTGCCAACATTGTACCACCTACACCGTCGCCACCCCTTTCCTCGAATATGTTTGGTTTGAAACCAACTACGGGAAACGTGCAAATTACCAGAAGACCAGGTCCCGTTGTGGTTGATCTCGGAGCTGCACCTGGTGGTTGGAGTCAAGTCGTCGCATGGAAAATGGGCTTCGAACGCGATACATTGATCGTCACTCCACGGCCAGAAACCCTCGTGGCTCAAGCAGGACAAAGAGAAGGCCAAGTTTCCGTTCCAGCCCAAGCTTGTTCTCGACGCCCAACTCGGCTTTCACAGGACGGGGAGAAGAGGAAGCAGCGGGGGGAGCAGAGAGTGGGCGATGGAAGGAACCGTAACTGGGAGGACTTTGATCCCCTCAATATCGACGATGAAATTCTTGCTCTTTCTTCCGAACCATCAAAAGGAGTCGTCGACATGACAGGAAGAGGAACCTTAATTTCGGTTGACCTTCTCCCAATGACTCCCATTCCTGGATCACATTTTATCCAGGGCGACTTTCTCTCAGCAAAAGTTCAACAACACGTTCGCGACATCCTCCGCTCTCAGACCAATGGGGCACATGGAGAGAACGGGGGCATGGTTGATGTCGTTCTCTCTGACATGGCAGCGAATATATCCGGAAACCAGGATTACGATGTGGAGCGTAGTCTCGAAATATGCGAAGCAGTTCTCCTATTTGCGAGAAAATCGTTGAAGACTGCACCCCGGCATTCCCGAGACGGTGTTGTTCTGTATGTTAATCTTGATTCGAACTACGTCTATTCTGACACGACCAAACAGATTGAAACATTTTGCACACCCTTTGCTTCAAAAATTCAGAGAGGAGAGACTTGAGCCCAATTTTTGGGATGTCCGCTATGTCAAGCCCAGTGCCAGCCGCGGCGCATCTAGTGAAGGGTACTTTTTATGTCGAGGCTGGAGGGGCAAGGCTTGAGCTCCATGATTCAGAGTGTGTATTATTGGTCCACGACTTGCGTTTTGTATGCTTGCTGACCCCCTTTCGCAGCATTTAATTACCCAGTTGTGTGTGTAGAATGGTACTGCAATAACGGTGCTGGTGGTCAACCGATCACATTCCAGCAGCCAAACACGATGACGTCATTAAGCGGTATCATGCTGCGTCATTGAAACTCTCCACTCTTTCGACGATTCCGAATCAACATAAAAAGGACTCTCAACTAAGACAAATTTCATCTTGAAACCACACTCATCATGGACAAAACGACTTCAGTACTCGCCGCCTTTGACGCAAACAAACTTCCTTCTACAGAACAATTTAATCAGTTCATTTCTTGGTTCACCCAAGCTCTTATCCCCCAACTCCAACCCAACTCCGAAAACGGTAAACTTAGTACTCAAGGAGTGCTGCTCGCGGACGACCTTCGGGAGGTGCTTGCAGCGTATGGGCAGCTTACGCGGAATAGGAACGCGGACAATGTCTTGCAAGAATCTATCTGGCATCTCACTGATTCCGAAGGTGGAGATATCAACGTCGACAAGGCATCCGCCGAACGCGATTTTTCGGCACTTAGCTCTGCACTTCGCACCGTTCTTGCAGTTCTTTGGTCCAGCACCACCTCCGAAGGGACATCCTTGACACGCGACTTCTTCTCCTTTCTTCGGATATCGCTCGCGGATGCGGCCGAAATCGTTGAAAATCAAGCATCTAAAGCAAAAGAGGCGCTTCGCGAGATTGAGCAGGAGGTCGCATCCGGGGAGCGGGATGCTCTCGGCCGGAACAAAAAGCGACTGAGGGAAGAAGAAGATCCCAAGGTCCAATTCCAGCATGGCATGGACGATCTCAAGGAGGTTGGCACTGCCGTTATTGGCGCTGGCCAAAGCGCATCGTCGACCGCCCAAGATGTCGTTGATAAGACCAAAGCCAAGACCAGTGAGGTGTTTTTCGAGGTACGTGTCCTTCGCCTTTTTTCCCGAAATGTTATTGACGGGTATGCAGATATGTGATCGCGCTCAATCCGATCCAGCTTTCCAAAATGCGATCAAGACAATTTTCTCAATACTCAAAGGGCGCATCTCGAAGTCGGTGGACAACATTCAGAACATTCCCCCAGAAGATATTTCCCTCGTGACGTTGATCGACGATCCAACCACAGAGCAACACATTCCAAAGGCTCTTGAAGGCATCCGCACCTTCGTTGACCGCATCGCCCCCATTGGAAACCTTCTTGATTCCTTACGCAATTGCCTCATCAACATCCTCCAAGACGACAGCTTGGCTAGTTACGTCAAGGAGGTCATTGGATCCCTCGAGAAACACCTTGTTGAACCTGGTTACGCCCGATCAGACGCCGCTGAGCGCGAGAGGCAGCAGCTTCTGGACAGGTGGTCGCAACTTTCCGAAGGCAATCAGAAGTGGAAGGAGGAGATCGACAGGGTTACACGCGAATACGACTCGTTCGTTGCCGCATTGAAGACGGACGAAGACTTGGAACGGCTGAGGAAAGCTCAAGGAAAATTAGCGCGAGATCTCCAAGCTGGTCTGATAGAGGTCGGGAAGGAGGTTCAGAGCGGCGTATCAGACACGATGAAAGAGGCGGAAAGCGGTTTTGGCCAAGTACTCAATCAGGCCACCTGGTTTTGGCAAGACGTCTTCACAACCTACCTACCTCGTGTGATGAACATCCTCAAAGATATTCCCATCCCCAGGTCAGTTGAGCCATAATTTCAATCATTGGTCACATTTTAACCCTATTATCAGAACTGAATATGTCGACAATGATATCGAGTTCGTGCTGGAGAACCTTGATATCTCGTCTTTCAACCTTCATCCTTCGCATGTTTACATTCGCAATATCACGGATATCGACATGACCACCAACGCTTCGTCGAACACCCATGCCGCAATCGGGACGTTGACCCACATACGTATTCAAGCTCTTCAATTGCAACTTTCGGACGTTTCATTCTTTTACAAGGATAAAGCCGCTCCGACACTTGCCCCTTCGGAATACACTGGCCTCCTCGGACTCACCCTTCCGCCCCAGGGAGTTTCCCTCGATTTGAAGATTCGATTGATCCCCGCCTCAAATTCTTTCGAACGCGCGAGAGCCAAGAGGTACACCACCGTCGAACTCGTCCACGTCGGGATCTCCCCTGATGTCACCGTGGAAGTGAAGCAATCTAACCATTCCATTATGATGGCCGTTTTCAAACCCATTGTCGCTATTCGAGTGCGCGAAGCGCTTGAGAAGGCGCTCACAGGGTGGGTGGGGAGCAGCGTTGAGTGGATGGATAGCGTTCTTTGGGATATGAGCAAACGCAGAGAAGTATTCGAGGATGCGGGTGTCAGCGGATGGGCTGGAGTGGTTGGCGCAATTTGGAGTGAGATTGGACGTTTGAGGAAAGGTATGCAACAAGATGGTGATAGTCGTGGTGAGGTTGGTTGGCGTGCAACAGGGACGGGCGTTATCGTTGAACAACGTGTGGAAGGCGAAGGCGAGGTGAAATTTGCGATGGGCGCAGAGCCGCAGATTTTGAGTGGTCAAAAGCGTGGGCCCTTGGGAACGGCCTCAGAGGCATTCAGTGATCGCGTCAGCGCCGCGCTCGATGGGACTAGTATGGATACCGAAAATGTGGTCGGGGGAGCAAGAGACCTTGCGGCGGGTGTTCAGGGTGGTATGGAGACTGTGCGCGATCACGCCAAAGGTATCGTTAAAGAGGGAAAGCGAAAGGCAGAAAGTTTCAAACACACTGTTTCGAAAAAGGCGAAGCAGGAGAAGCAAAGGCCCGGTTGGCAAACTGCAGCTTTCGACTTGTAGTAATATTTTTCAATTTTACGTCTGGTCTTTTATTACCTGTATGAACAATATAGTATCGTCGTTTTCATATCATCAGACATC
>CEMH01202521.1:2173-35409 GCA_001179725.1 Macrocystidia cucumis | reverse complement strand
GAATACAACTGCTCCGAAACCCACTCCCGAACATATGGCGAGTATAAAGGTCACAAGCTACCTCACATCCCCACAAAGCACAAGATGTTCTCCCCACTTTGGAGCACCCTTCTGGTTGTGGTTGCTGTATCTCGGGCTGCTGTCATCGTTCCTGGAGCTACATGGACGGACACCAGCGGAAATATCATTCAAGCTCATGGGGGAGGTATACTAAAGGTAGATCTATCCAACTCACCGGTTGATTGAAACGTCTGGCGGGTTGACGAACCGATTTCGCAGGTTGGATCAACCTTTTACTGGCACGGAGAGGACAAGTCCCACAATAGTGGCCTTTTCAAAGCTGTTTCGTGCTACACAGTCAGTATCAACTCCCCAAGCTAAATCGCGACAGGTTGACTGACTGGAGTACCCCCCAGTCCAGCGATCTCGCAACTTGGACTCGTCAAAACGATGCTCTGACCCCGCAAAGCGGAACTTCGATATCAACGTCCAACATCGTCGAGCGACCGAAAGGTGAAGGCTTCACTCCACATCAACTGCGATTCAAACTCTAACTATGAATTTAGTTGTTTTCAATCGAGCGGTCAGAAACCCTGCTTCATAACGCGGGTAGGATGTTCTCATAACCCTTTCGTAGAACGCCGAATATGTCATGTGGTTCCATTCGGACTCGTCAAAGTGAATCCTCAATCAAGTCCCATTGTTTTCATGTGCTAAACTTCGGACGTAGCTATGGAGCTGCGCAAGTTGGTGTCGCCACATCGAAGAGCCCCTGTGGGCCGTTCACGTTTCAGTCCAGCTTCCGGCCTCTTGGGGCTGAATCTCGTGATATGGGACTTTATCAAGATGGTACGTCGGGCGCCTACCTTACCTTGGCCGTCACTCACTAGACCCTGTTCAGATGACGGTAAATCTTCCCGAGCGAGCTTTCCACAGAACTGACAGCCATCCAGCTGCACAGACCACATATCTACTCTATGCTTCTGACAACAACCAGAATTTCAAGATTTCGAAATTGACAGCAGACTACCACAATGTCTCTTCGCAGACAAGCGTAATCACGGGTCAGTACAAACCTCTGCGCTGAAATGCTCGAAATAAACGTCTGCTTCAGCGTCCACCCTGGAGGCTCCAGGCATTGTGAAGCGGAACGGGGTATGTCTTTTGACCCTTGGCTATCAACGAGGACTAAAAAAATAACACAGGTCTACTACCTGTTTGCGTCTCACACAAGCGGTTGGGACCCAAACCCAAACAAATTCTTCTCTGCCTCGGTAATAATTGACATATGACAATTGTTCTCTCGTGGCTTAATCTCTTTTCCAGTCGTTGTCTGGTCCATGGTCAGCCCAAGCAGACATCGCACCATCGGCCGTCCGTACCTACTTCTCACAGAACACATTTGACCTCCCCATCAACTCCAATTTCGCCGTGTACATGGGAGACAGGTGGCGCCCCTCCTTACTTGGAAGCAGCCGTTACATGTGGTTCCCCTTGTCTTGGTCTTCAGGTTCTCCCAAGATCGTTCAGACGGATGTTTGGAGTCTCGACATTGCTGCTGGGACATACAGCGCCGCGTCTGGGACCACTTATGAAGCTGAAAGCGGCACGATTGGAGGCTCCGCCACGATCGCTTCTGACGCCTCGTTCTCGGGAGGAAGAGCTGTAGGTTATCTTGGACACGGAGGAACGATTACGATCAACAACGTCCAAGGAACTGGCTCCCCTCAGTGGGTCGCTATCTATTACGCGAACGGTACGTAGAGAGATCTTATTTTTCAGGAGCTAATATGTAGTCTGATGATCGCCATCAATAGCCGACTCAACCTGGCGAAACACGACAGTTAGGTTCGTTGTTTGGAGGCTTCGGCTTGCTGTGCGCGGGTCTGATAACTGATGACTTTGATCCACAGTATCAACGGTGGTGCAAGCGTACTGGTGGATCAACCCAACACAGGAGGAGTCCACGTCATGTTATCTGTCCCAGTGAAATTGACTTTGCGTAGTGGTGCCAACTCCATCATGTTCGGGTCCGGTCAGAGCAGTAGGTTTTAGGATGCTTTCAACTTTTCAACACGTAATAATCCGTGGGTCTATAGGTTACGCAGCTGATCTTGACAAGATTGTTGTTTACAACGCGGTCTGAGAGGGAGAGAGAGAAACAGCAGATGGTTCTACATTAGCGAACTGTATCAGCAAGTCCATATGTAGACGAAATTAAGTATGTTGAAAGATGCGAAGAGAAGATATTGACAAAGCGGATATTTCGGGTTGAGATCTAGGGTATAATGAACATCGTCCGTGAAAATGCGGTCCTTCTAAATACTATGGGTTGAGCGGAAAATCTAGCGTGTGAATCGTCTAGTTTGTGGCAGATGACCAGGTCTTCTTCAGTTGCTGGAAAAGTAGTTAAACCTTTGTTCCATGCGAAAGCTCGATATATGAAAGAGCTTACCTCGAAGAAAACGAATAGCAAAACGGTATTTGGGGCCAGGCGAATGAAGGCGGGAGTCCAACCCTTGAAAAGAAATCTGGGACCTTCCTTGCGAAGGGAATCCGTGAGGATATGAACAAACCCCGTGTCAGTTGACTGCGGAGGGTGGTGAGCAACAGAGAGGCGATAAGGAAGAATCAAACGAACGGAGGCCATGAGCCGGGACCTGATTACGTCTGTGGGAGAGCAAACAGCTGCGGAGAGAGAAGCTTGTAAGCAGGACGGGGGGAGCATGCAGTCAGGACTCACTAGTTGCGACAGTGCCTGCAAGGCAACTGGCTATAACATGAAGCAGAAGATTGTCTTCCAGCTGATATTCTATAATTGGCAAGCGATTTTGCAAAAGCATCGATTTGAAATAGTCATAACTGGGCAGTCATTCTTAAGTGTCGAGAGCGCGAAAACGGAATGAAGGTAGGCTTACGATCCAACTTGAGAAGCCTAAGGTGAGGGGAGTCCATAGAAGTCAGATGTCCCAATGGCGTCGGAGAAGAAAGGCTTACATTCATTAAAACAGCACGAGTCTGACAAGTAAGGTGAGTGCACGGTCGGACAGTGAGGTAGCTGGCCTACTGTGTTAGTTCCAAGACCTCGCGTTAGTCCACGCAGTCCTTCCTCTTTCACGAGATTACACAAACCGGACAAAGCGTTCGAGTAACCATATCGCTTCTCCGGGGGTCGAGTCGAATCGCTTGTCATTCGGACCAGGATGATATCTGAATACGTCGGGGGTCTGGATGTGTAGAACGACTATGTCACGCTACTTACCTGCGGGGTTTCCTGCGACGCCTCCCAGTCCTCCGGCGATGCTAGCGGCAATGATGAGCTTGAACGTTGAAGGACGACCATTCCGGGACAGGCGGGTCTTCATCTCTTCGTAGGTTCCCAGTCGCACCAAAGAGTAGGACATTTGCCGCATAAGTGATGCGGTCAGCCCGGTATAAAGGCCTCGTGACCCAGCTTCTGCTACTGAAGCGCGCATTACCGCAAAGGCAGAAGGTCGTACTGAGCCTGGGAGGCTTTCTAAGGTCTGCATACGACTGGATAGCGCGTCAAGCTTGCACATACGCGTAGAGGCCCATCAACGAATACGCACACTTTTGTCAAATCTAGCGGATGTGTGCACGAGGCAGCCACTAGCAAGGGCGAGTTAAAAATCGAGTGAACCACAAGAAGCTGTTGTTATGACCATGACGCTTACTTGAAGCGGCGATTCCTGCGCGCTCCTGTAAGTGAAGCACCATAAAGGAAGAACAAGACGCCGCGCACCTCCAAGCCTTGGAAAGTTTGAGGAATGCTGTTTGCTATCAATAGAAAAGAGAAGGCACTCACCAAAACGGGTAAGAAGCCGACATTTCGAAAGGTTCTTGATTAGCAGCAAGCTGCTACCTCTCTAGTTTTTTGCGAAAAGCGCGAGCTCAGTCGTCGTGCTAAACACAACGTTGTCGTGTCGGTGACCCACAAAACGCAATGCGCAAGCCGCAAGCTCGTTGTCGGTTTATTAATTATCGCGGCGGAACCAAACAACGACGCCGGCAAACTGTCGGAGATCATCGGAATCTCAAGATCACCGGGCCGCTCGACACCATGATGGCATTAAGTCCCTCTCCAACTTCAGTCCATGATTTGAACTCTTGTAACAGTCTCCAGGATTCGCCATTGTCACAGACTCTGTTGACCATTAAAAGCGCCTGTTTCCCGTGTGCCCTTTTGGAATTTGGCAGAAACTTCTTCACCCAAACCACCTTCATCTCCACTTCTAGTACTACTTTTATTTTTCGACGCTCTGCGATGAACCATTGGTGCATATAGGCTTAAATTCTTAGATGTGCAATCCTGTCTTTCTTCACACCTCTTTTGCGTCCATGTGATTGGATGGCCAGAAATGGCAGGTCCTTGACGTGCCTCTGATGCACGAGGCAGATCCTGCAACGTGCCACCTCTTCTCGTGATGATTTCCAACTTGGGGGCCACATCTCTTCTATCGACTGGGGGTTGTTCGCATGCGCAGTGGAAGTGTAACATAGCCGCTTTCTTCGAAACTCACGGTATTTATCCCGGCTCGCATCCTCTCTGTAGCAGGTTGCATTGCACCCCTCTTCGTCCACAATTCCTATTCATTGAACACCATGAGCGCCCGTCCGAGGACAGGAATAATTCATAATGCAGGTACTCCTGGGTCCAACGTTTACCTTCCGCTCGAGGAGGTCAGAATCGACGCGATGATTCTCGATGGTGTGTCGTCTGTTCTTCCGCGTTTCTTTGCCCCTGATCTATTCAAGTGTCGGCGAGGGTCTCTGTCACGCACAGATATTTTAACCCTTCCGAAATGTCAACAAGTAGAGCCAAGTACCTCTTTCCGGTCCCCGCGAGCGCTGCACTCTGCGGCTTCGAAATGCAATTAGGAGATGGCAGGACTTTGGTTGGAGTGAGCAAATCTAACGAAGTTGCTCAAGACGAATTCGCACAAGCAATGGCGAATCAAACTTCTGCCGCCTTGATGGAATATATCACAGATGATAGTGAGTCGCTGGTTGGACGAGCTTGATCATTCTGAAATCGACGCGACGCGTTCTAGTATTCACAATCTCAGTCGGTGCTATACCAGCATTGACATACGTTGAAACCAAGACGACAGTGCGCCTTCCGTTTTTTCTCAGTCATGTGGACCTATAACAACTTCATTTCATTCAGTATGTTGAACATCTCCTGAACGATGACAACACCGACGAGATTCGGTTCGCCCTACCGATGTCTGTCGCAGAGCGTTACGGTGACGCCCCAGCTGGCATCGTGGATGCAGTCTCAGCGACATCTCAAACTCGAGTCAGAATTATCATCGAAGTGCAAACTAGCGGAAGGATGCGCGAAATTACAAGCCCCAGTCACCCGGACGAGATCTCGGAAACTAGGCGTTCAACTCGCTTGAATCGCCCGTCGCGTCGACGCTCGACTGTTAAATGGCGCTCATCTTCGTTTCTCGAGCGCGACTTTATTTTGGTCATAAACGCTGCGGACCTTGACGCTCCGCGATGCTTCGCAGAGCTTCTCGAACAGGGGAGAGCCCGAAGTCTGGCTTTGCAACTGACGCTCATCCCGAAATTCAACATGCCACCTATACCGGATCAAGAATACCTATTTCTCATAGATCGCAGCGGAAGCATGGGCGGTCCACCAATTGAAACAGCTAAAGAAACTCTCGTCATCCTTTTACGGCAGCTTCCAGCTGTGAACACAACTTTCAATATATTCAGTTTTGGGACTGACGTCAAGGGTCAATGGTTGAGAAGTCGGGCATATACTGACGACAGTCTGGGGGAAGCGGTGAGTTCCCCTGAAATACGCTGACGATATTTGGCCATAAACACCGTCCACAGACACAGTTGGTTGATTCAATGGATGCTAACTTTGGAGTTACGGAGGTCTGCAAGGCGCTCCAAGCGGTTTTTGGATCACGAAGGTGTGATAGGCCCACGACAGTGTTTGTTTTGACGGATGGGAAGGTGAAATTCAGTTATGAATATGACTATCTGGTCCATCACTGATAACGTGCAGAGTACCGACATCGCAGCAACGACGCATCTAGTTTTAGAGAAGACTGCTTCCTCACCCCGTGAAGCACCCCTCCGAGTGTTCGTGCTTGGAATCGGCAATCAAGTCTCCACAGCGATGTGTGAAGGGATCGCGCGCGCAGGGAACGGAGTGGCGTTGTTCGCTGCTGAGAATGAAAGCATCATTGGGCGTTGCAGCCGTCTTTTTCGGGCTGGGCAGAGCGTAGTGGTCGAAAATGTGGCTGTCGACTGGGGGTTGGAGGATGATCAGCTTGCGCAAACCACGACCACGGCCTTCTCTGATCCAGCTTTGACTCCTGGAAGTGTGGTCCTTCGGCCTTTCCCCTCCATCCAACAAACTCCTACGGACTTGTCCAATTTGCACGCAGGAACCAGAATCGGAATATTCGGCATAGTGCATCTTTCAACATCGTTTGTTCCCAAAGAAGTCACACTTCGCGGGAAATTCGAGCATATGGTGGAGGATTTCGAACTCGTGGTTCCTGTTCAGGAGGTGCATGTACGACCCCAAGGAAGGGGGCCCAAACTACCCTTAGTACACACACTGGCAGCCTGGAAGCTGATACAGGAACACCAAGAAGGTACCGCCCCTCTCCCTCAAGTGATTGGAACTGCCACACCCGACGATATTCGCAAAGCAACTATCATCAGGCTTGGGGAAAAATACCAGCTCACAAGTCGACATACCTCGTTTATTGTTGTGGACGAAGCAAGATATCACGACATTCCACACCACTCTTCCTCTCGAAGTAGGAGTCCTGTTAACACCTTGGATAACCAGGATTCACATGCATGGGACAATGACTCATCGTCCGGCTCGGTTGGATGGGGGTCTTTCATACTCTCGTGGCTTTCGGGTTTTTTACCCAGTGTTACAGGATACACCCCAGTTCGAACTCTTCCAGGTGCATGGATGGATGAGGGCATGCCGAACCCTCAGAGGAACTCCAGTCAGACAGCACTCGACGAGGATGCCAGGAGCGTCCACTCGTTTTCCACAATGAGTTCTCTAATTCCCTCATCCGAATTTAGCGACCGAAGTCGGTCTCCGAGTCCGCAGCGGGAGAGTGAAGAGGAGGCACGAGTCCGCCAAAGCTCGTCGCCCAGGATAGGACGACCACGGGACTTACCAGGAGGAACAAACGACGATTCCCAAACACAAACAGTAAGACCGCGGCGATCCGATAAACCGCTCCCTCGCATCCCTCCACTTGACCACGTCGCCATGAGGTTGATTCGGTTGCAACGCGTTGATGGATCGTTGAGAAGGAGTGACGAGCTCATCGGTATTATTGGTGAACGTGTCGCGAATGAACTCGGCTCAATGGGGTTGGCTGATGATGTATGGGCCACAGTGGCATTCGTCGCGAGGCTGAGAAGGGGTCGGGGAAATGCGACGGAACTGGTGAACGACTTGGTGATAAAGTCGATGGAATATTTGAGAGGCCAAAACATTGATATAGAAGCTATAATCACTCGTGCAGACGAGTTGTTGGCGACATGAATTGTATACTTACTGTAAATGGGGTTGGATTTCAATACTGAGTCTTAGTCTAGATGTGCTTGACCAAGTTGATCATGAGTGGCACGCGACGAAGGTCCGTGCGTTGGTTTGTTTGGTTCGAACCAAAGATAAATGTTGAAGTTTCCACGCCACCAACGCCTCACGACTCATTCTTTCTCTTCTTTCACCAATTTCCACTCCTCTTTAAACACTTACACAACATGAGCGGCAACGACAACGAGGATCTTATTGACTACGAGGACGAGCACGATATCCCCGCCAGCGCACCGATATCCAACGGGGGTGCTCGGCCTGTTGGCGAGACCGCTGGCAAGGAAAAGAAAAACTTTTCTGGCATTCATTCCACCGGTTTTAGGTGCATTTATCTCTTTAGCCTAGTTTCCTGACATGATGTTGATATTGTTATCAAGGGATTTCTTGTTAAAACCAGAATTGCTTCGCGCAATCAGTGATCTAGGATTCGAACATCCCTCAGAAGGTGCGTCCAACTGGACGTGTTCAATGGCTTTCACCTCACTCATTATTCTGAAGTCCAACAGGAGTGTATACCCCAGGCAGTTCTCGGTATGGATGTACTGTGTCAGGCGAAGTCTGGCCACGGAAAGACTGCTGTGTTTGTCCTTGCGACGCTCCAGCAACTTGAACCCGTTGATGGAGAAGTTTCGGTGCTCGTTCTGTGTCATACTCGCGAGTTGGCATTCCAAATCAAGAACGAGTATACGCGCTTCGCCAAGTACATGCCAGACGTCCGGGTCAACACTTTCTATGGTGGCACACCCGTCACCAAGGACGCGGATATACTTCGTGATAAGACCAAATGCCCTCATATCGTCGTTGCGACACCGGGTCGACTTAACGCTCTTGCAAGAGACAAATTCTTGGATGCCAAAAACGTCAAACATTTCGTCCTCGACGAGTGTGACAAAATGCTGGAACAGCTCGGTTAGTCTTGCGAATTTGGGCCTTCCACCTCCTCCTTTATAAAGATCCGTGCACCGGTCATCTCGCTATCATTCATTGTCGCCTGTCCATCACGCATTTGGGTGTGGGTAAATCTTCGATCAGGTCCAGGGTTGGGTTAATCCGTTGGGATGATAGAATGAGTTGGTGACATGTCGTGGCAATACGGCTCTACCTTCGTGGAGAAGATAGACGATTGGGGGATCGACACGAATACACGGACGTTGGACACGACCGCCAGGACTGCCGATGTTGTCAAGTTCTGCCAAGTCTTGCCTGCATATTCTTTCCTTTACTTCTTCTTTTCGCTCCCGCCTTCTCAACAAACTCACTTAATCACGACATCGCCTATTAGACATGCGTCGTGATGTTCAAGAAATCTTCCGAACAACTCCCCACCACAAACAAGTTATGATGTTCAGTGCAACCCTTGCGAAGGATATTCGGGCTACTTGTAAAAAGTTCATGGCAAACGTGCGTTTTCAATTCTGAAACCATCTTCCTATTCTCATTCTTCAACAGCCTTTGGAAATCTTCGTTGATGATGAAACGAAATTGACCCTTCACGGACTCCAACAACACTACGTCAAATTAGAGGAAGTAGGGAAGAACAGGAAGTTGAACGAGTTGTTGGATACTCTCGAATTCAATCAAGTGAGTATCCTCTGGTTTTTTCACCGGGACGGTTGTTAAATCATTGTAGGTCGTCATCTTCGTGAAATCGGTGGCTCGGGCCATTGAGTTGGATAAGCTTTTGGTGTCGTGCAATTTTCCCTCGATAGCTATTCACTCCGGGCTCCAACAAGAAGAACGGTGTGTGACGATTAGGTTTTTCATCGTCTTCCGCTTACAATTCAAACAGCATTGCCCGTTATACTGCCTTCAAAGCCTTCGAAAAGAGGATTTTGGTGGCCACTGATATTTTCGGTCGTGGTATTGATGTGGAGCGTGTTAACATTGTGGTTAATTATGACTGTCCCCCCGACGCTGATTCTTACCTGCATCGTGTTGGGTATGTGTCGTCGTCTGTCTGGCGAACATGGCGCTTATTGCTCTCCACAGTCGTGCAGGTCGGTTTGGTACCAAGGGTCTTGCAGTCACCTTCGTTTCTTCGGAAGGTGATCAGCAGGTCATGGCTGCCATCCAAGCTAGATTCGAAGTTGCGGTCCCTGAGCTTCCCGACCACATTGACCCAGCGACTTACAGTGCGTTCATACCCCACTTTTTCTTCGTTCATTCTCTGATTTAGCACCGGTTACAGTGACATCTTGATCGTTGTTGTTCCTCACCTGTTCGTACTCTCAAAGGTGTTTCTGTAATGATATCGATGCTACGTGCCAAGCAGATTAGTGGTCGTATACTAGCTGGATTTCAAGCCAAGTTTATTTTCACCTTTTGAGTGTGCGAAAGATGATGTCGTCGATGACGTATGATGGTAAATGACCCTGGCGTGGTTTTGTTTATCTTTGTCTTCCAAAGCTTCGGCGCACCCCAACAACAACGAATAACGGCCCGTGAGATCGGGTTCGCTCACTCGCCCGACATCTTTCATCCTGGCGGACAACGACGAATTTCGTTACCCTCGGCCTGCAAACGATGTTCGCAGGCCTAACAAGCGCAAGTTTGGCCAGGCCACTTTTCCAACTTTAAGCTACAAAAATCAGACGCTCTCAGTCCCTGGTTACACGTTCGCGAAGGTGTGAAGCCTCCATTTGTACTCTTTGGAATAATTGAGCTCACCCTTACTCAGGCTGTTCCATGGCATGATACCGGTGGTATGACAGTGTTAGCGGAAGGAAGCAGTCTCAAGGATGGGTCCAGCATCGTCGCCAAAATTGCTCCAGCTCAGTCCAACGGCTCAATGTGCTTAGAACGAGAGGCCCATATGTCAGTTTAAGGCTCTCAATCAATGTGGATTCTATTGAAATGGTATCCTTGGTTAGATTAGGGCGCATGGGTTCAATAGCCGACGGGTATAGTACGGCTCTGCGCATGATCGACTACCTGAAAATTCCACGAGAACATGGCGACTGCGTGGTGCTTATTCTTGGTCACCCCGGTTCAAATCTCCTAGGGAGGTATCTCCCCCCGTCAACCATCAACGATCTGCTTCTTCCGGATATCTCTCGTACCACGAACACCCTGCCTGGGGAGGTTGGAGAAGTTGACTCTTTGGACGAAATGGACAGCTTCGACATTATGGATCTCGCTTCGTTTCTTGAGTAGGTCTGATCCCCCCATACCCCTACTTTCTCTAAAAACAGGAATCTCTCAGGTTTGCCATCCATGCCACTCGATGCCTAGAATCTTTGCACAAGTAAGTCCGATGCGATGTCACACCACGAAGCCGACACTGATTTGTTGCAGAGCTGGGATAATCCATCGAGAAGGTATGCTCTCGACGTCCTGCAACGAGTCTCGTCCAAACGTATTCTACAGTTCGTGCCAACGCGTTCCATTTCAATTCCCACTCGGGCTTCGTCCGCTTTGCGCACTTTGGTAACCGAGCCATTTCGCTGGAAAATTTCGGGTCTCCTTCCTCACTGGTTCTGGGGACGTATGACGAGCTTGAAAAACGAAAGGTCAAGGAAGCGTTGTGCTACCTCGCACCAGAACAAACTGGCAGTATTGAAATTATGACCCAAGATCATAGGACGGATCTTTATTCACTGGGGATACTCTTCTGGACCTTGCTCGTTGGAAGAGGCCAAATGCCGTTTGAAGGAGAGTCGCTGGAGCTACTGCATGCAATCGTTCAACGGAGACCGATGCCGGTGCACGAAGTACGGCGTGATGTGCCTCAGGTTTTAGCAAATATTGTTGACAAGGTCAAGATTGCAGCCCTTGTCATGATCTCAATAGCTGATCCAAGGCATTGTAGTTGTTGGCCAAAAGCCCAGACTCCCGCTACCAGAGTGCATTTGGGTTGAAGAATGATTTGCTCGAGTGTCAACGACGGCTTCTTGCCACTGTCCAGTCTGCGTCTGAGGAGTCAGGAGAGGTATACCATATCTCATGTTGTTTTGGATCGGCTTCTAATGCCCGTCTACACAGCTTATTCCTCCGTTTGAGATCGCAGCGGAGGACAGGTTCATGGTGTGTGGTTAACAGGCGAGACGATTTTGGCTGAAAACTAATGAGGTCCCAGGAATTTACGATGCCTATCGCCTTGGTACGATATCAAAAGTATTTTCATATCTGCCACAGTTGACGACGTAACCTCAAGTTTGGACGCGAAAAAGAACTGGAATTGATCCGGACCGTTAGCAAGTGGAGCTCGCGTTGACAGTTGGGGCCATACTGACGCAACCTGCAGTTCGAAATACGTCAACAAGCTTCTCTCGTCATTTTTCCACTGCGAAGGGATTTATTGCAGTGTACAACACCGGAACTCAAGAAGCCGGGACGTCGACCAGTGACGATTTTTCCGAATGCGAATCCTCAGTCAGTAATTCACCCAAAGACTCGCTCAATCATTTCCACAGTCCTTCGATGGGAATCGACGGAGATTCTTTAATGACGGGGTTACCAAGCCCAAAAGCCATGAGCACGAGCAATTCTAGCAATTCTATGAACGGCGCGCGAAAATTCGCACTGCATTCTCGAGATAAAGTGGTTCGTACGCAAGCAGTGATCGTCGTGGGACCCCCTGGGTTAGTCATCTATCGATGCTTTTCCACCCTGCCGCTTATATAGTTTTCAGTGTTGGGAAAAGCTCCATGATTTTGGCGAACCAAGCTAAATGGCGTTGTATGCAGATCTTGTTATGTTTTTAAGCCTGACTGACGAATCTTTTCTCAGCCCATGGTCTTTGGGGTCAAGCCAAGTTTCAGGACGCGGAGTCTGCACCTTTTGCTGCGCTGGTGAGTCCGACAAGCGTTGACGATGGACTTGCTTGCTCATGTGTATTCCAGCTGAGTTGCTTGTCATCAGTCCTCAGGCAGCTCATGGTTTTCCATACGGATAAACATCGTTTCGTCGAAGGTCTTGTTCGTCGTCTCGGACCTCAAATACACAACGTCCCACTGCTGTTTCAGGGAGCGCCAGAGCTGAAAGAAGTTCTTGCTAACGTACCTTTGGAAGCAACCCAAGAACCCCTTGCGACTAAGGAACTCCGTGCGCGCTTCCAGTCCTTGGTTGAGAACGTTTTTGCAGTGATCGCAGAGACGCGTTTGTTTGCACTGTTTTTGGATGATCTACATGAAGCAGACGAATCGTTACGTTGACCTTCCTCCTGCTATGAGTGTCTCGGCTCATTCTTTTCTTCAGAACACTCGACCTTGTTGCAACGCTGGTCAACTCTCGCAGCCGAATGGTGCGTTTCCCTCGGTCAGCTCTGAACTTACGCTTACCAGGCGTCATCTAGCTCATTTTTGCAACACTACGTTCGGACAAAGCGTGAGCCCTTCCAGATCGATGTATGGGCGGTACCTGATATTTTTATCTTGAAGTGCGACCGTTCACAGAGTTCGATCGATGTTCAAGGGGTTGTCTCCTCCAACATGGATAACCGTGGAACCTCTTTCATACCCTGCTATCTCGTCTTTGGTTTCGAAAACACTACATAGAACGGAGGAGGACTGTGCACCACTGTCGCGCTTTGTCTATGCGTCGTCCTCTGGAAACGCATTCTTGGCTCGTAGCTTTTTAACGACCTTTCAACGACAACACTATGTCAGTTCCTTGGATCTTCCGCTCATCTCGTCCTAATCGCCATGTATAGATTGTGTATGACTGGGAGCATAATTATTGGACGTGAGAACTTTCCATCTCTATAATATATGTTATCTCACTTGAGGCCCAGGTACGACCTTGTGGGCATTCAAAAGAGCTACGCGGATCAGAAGATCTCGGATCTGAGCGATCTCTCGTTTCTCATCTCGCACTTGAAAGAACTACCGGAGGATGCTCAAAAATATCTTACATGGGCAGCCTTTTTTGGAGAGACGTGAGCAAAACTGCTTCCTCTTTCAACGCACGCACTCATTGTCGTCTCAGATTCAAATTCAAGGAAGTTGCCCTGATGATGGATTGGGAGAATTCCAGTGGCAACGAAGAAGAAGCCGATGATACCTGGAATCTTCATAAAGCGGTGACCAATCTTCGTGAATCTGCCGAAAGCACCACGCGAGGGTCGATGCGCGGCTTGCAATTTGCTTTAGGTGAAGGTTGGCTGATCCAAAGAGCGAGAGACATGTGCAGTTTCGCGCACGATGGTTACCGCCAAGCCGCTCAGGCCGAAGCTGAGAGGTTACCACAAGACTCCATTGCCAAAATGTCCTTCAGGGTACGCATACATTGAAAGTCTTGAGATAACATGACAGGACTGACTGAATATGTTAGATTATTCTCATGATGCTCCATGACGCCCCCGTTGACGTTCACCGTATCGCCGAGCATGCTACACGGTATGGATATCAGGAGATCTGTCAAGTTGTCGCTGAGGTCGTTTCTAGGTGCCTTGCCCTCATCTACGACCATCCCAAGCGCGACAAATTACTTGAAGTGCTCATTGAAGCTGGGGAGGCTGCCTGGGCCAGAGGAGCACACGAAGTGAGTGCGATGCTGAAACGATTTGATTGTTTGGTTGAATACGAGGTAGTTGGCGATACGAGCTTTTCTCAACGCAAGATCGTTGCTTCGGGATCGTCCGTGGCATGAAAAACCTCGAAGAACTTTCAACATTCTCTCCAGACTAGCAGCGTGAGTAATTAAACCCCTTTGTTCTTTCAAATTTGAACTGAGTTGGTCCAAAGGCTTCTAACATGGCAAGGTATTGTGAAGCCACGAATCGCGCAATAACGCATTGACACTTTGCTTAGGGAATTATACCGAATCTTGTCTGATTCTTCGAGAGTGTTACGAACACGCAGAACGGCCTGAAGACCAAGGCAATATTCTCCGTCTCCGATCGCGCATTCATTGGCTGCGCAACAACTATAAGGAAGCTCTTAGCGACACTTTGTTGGCGTTGCGAATATTAGGCGTCAACGTCCAACCTGCACCAACTCGTATGGAGGCAGACCTCATGTTCGAACAAGTCAAGAATGAGATCCTCGCCGTTGGCTTTGATGACATTCTGGCCATTCCTCGGACCACCGATTCCAGGACTGAGCTCGCTGTCGCATTGCTGAATGATGCGGGTGAGCTTCTTTGATTCGCTCGCCGCCCCCCTCTCTCACTCGTTGTGACCGATTTTCGCAGGTGTGAACGCTTATTGGACCCCATTTCCGTATGCATTTTCGGATGTCATCGGACTGACAGTGAGCCGTTTTTCTAATCTTTACTTGAGGAAGGATCTCATCGTGACCCCAAGTCGATACAACTTGCATTACGGTAGGAATATCCGTCCTTTAATTACCTCTACTCATCGTTCAAAACTCTAGCTCTGGAATGACATCTGGAACAGCAATGGGCTTCTTCTGGGCGCTTGGAGGTGAGGGACACGTCTTTTGTAGCCGCATATTACTAAATTTGTCGTGCAGCTGCCGCGGAACGGAGGGAAATGTATCGATTTTCTGCAGATTTGGCGAAACTCGCCCTCCGGATCGCAGAAATACATGGAAGCACGGGAGAAAAATGGTACTATCATTTGCGCAGTGTGGTGATTTCAATCAACTGAGAAATGTTAGTCGCGCACAGGTCATGTTCTGTGCTATGGTATCTGGCTTTGATAGTGTCCATGTGAGGACCGTCATACCGAAACTCGAGGAAGCCATCAAGTACGGCAACAGTGCTGGCGACCGGTGAGTACGCTCGTCTGGCATCAATGTTTTGCTTACAGTGTGAGTCAGTATATATACGGGTTTTGCAAGTATCCATGCTGTTGTCACTCGCCTTTTTGTTTGCGAACATCGTACGCTTTTCCTTCGTCCAATTTTTAATACCATTAACTTATTGAGGATTGCAGTGAGCGAGTTGGTGGTAGTTGCCGAAGAAGTAATGTGCCTGGTTTTGTTCTCTTTTCTTTTGTACTCATTTTGTGTGTAGTGCGTAAACGACGTCAACCTTTGGGCGCCAGATGGGGATATCGTCGTATTAGCAATGGGTAAGTCATTTTGCTCTTCAACCAGCCGCGAAGCACAGTTCAACATCTGGACGCAGGGCTCTTGAATTGTATCCGCGCCATGGGCGGATATACATATGCGGACTCTGCGAGCGCTATTTTTGACACGGACACGTTCAAAGAGAAAGAATACCTCGACAAAGTCAACAACAGTGCCGGCAATATCGCTGTTGCTCTCAATTGGTGATTCACGTTCAGCTTACCATTTTTGGCACAGGCTGACCTTTAACGACCAGGTACAATGCGTTCAAGGTATGCCGCATATTGTTGGGCGGGCTACGTTAACTGAGTCATTTGTAAGGTTGTTGCTCTATTCTGTGTCGGTTTCGTCGAGGAAGCAAGCGAGTTGGGCTTCTACGTGTACCAAACTCGTGACAAACATCCCAAGTAAGCGGACGTTTTGGCTCGTTGGTCTGACCTACATATTTGATGCAAAGCTTTGTAAGTCACAGGCATGTGCGATATGCACTTTTCTTCCACAGCCTGGCGATGATTGCTGTCATCCGAAAAGGGCAACTCAATGGCGCTCAGCGCAAACTCTACTTCGCTCAAATAGCCAGGAATCAGGAGTATATCCGCAAGTATGTGACAGCATGGGTTAATAAACCTCGTTCTAACCCCCGACGTTCTAGGTGGCTGTCACCAAGTCCCATCAACGCTAGCACATGGATCGAGCTCGTTGTAAGTGTGGCACCTTCGGCATATGAACGTTTACCAAACAAGCAACCCTTTTGCAGGATGCGGAACTTGCGTCCCTTGCAAACAACGCAGCTGCATACCGACTTTACGATGTCGCAGTCAAGTGAGTTGGAGCCCGTCGCCTTTTCTTCGTTGAGACTGGAACTCGAATAGGCTTGCTGTGAACAACGACTGGATTCTGGAAGAGGGATGGGCGCTTTTCCTTGTACGTTTAGTCTCGTCAGCTTGCAGTCAATTGATTGACTGTCTTATAGCAAGGCTGCCACTTCGTCCGGTGTGGTGCAGAAGGCTTAGGAAGCGAATTGCAACGTCGGGGGATTGCACGACACGCTCAGTGGGGAGCCAAAGGGATCGTGTACGTTCACCAGGTTTCTTGGATATCTAAATCGAAACTTACAGTATCCTACAGGGACTACTTAACATCGGTCGTTGGAAGCCGATCACAATACCCACCCAAACGTCAGATTTTTTCGGCGGACATCGGTGTGCAGACGGAAATAATCACCCTGGGACCGAATTCGCACTCGAGCGTGTCACCCCATAAACAGGTTGCACGTGGGGATCAGGAGTCAACTCTGAGCGCCTCGGATTTGGCTTCAATATTGAAATGGAGCAAAGACATATCGAGCGATATCAATCTGTCATCAGGTATAGGAAGTTGCTTGTCTAATGTCCCAGAGCCCTAACCGCCCTCATAGCCCTTCAAAGGCTTACAGAGATAGCGACTGGTATGTTTTCTCAAATCACTGCTTGAGTCCGCCACTCATCATTGTATCAGAAACCTCTGGATCTGAGAACACATGCGGTCTGTTCCATGCCCTCCTTCCGTCCACCCAGCTGACTTCGTCTTCATTAGTTGTGATTGCACGTGAAGCAGGGGATTACACTGTTGCGACGAGCATGTTTCCCCCGAGTCCCTGTCAAGTGCATGAGTGAGTAGCATCACACCTTTCGTTGAACATACAGTTGACGGTCTCAAAGGAATCCAAAATCAATACGAGCAATCAGCGATCCACTGCAGAAGGCAATCATTCAACATAGTCAGTTTCACCGCTTTACTCTTCCAATCAACATATCCTGAATCATGTTGCACAGCACTGAACTCGAAAGAACAAATCTACTACGATGACGCATCTCTCGACTCCCGCTTTTCAACGGAAGCTGGCCAAACGTCTTACCGCTCCGTGATCTGTCTCCCCATCTTCAGTAACCGAGGTCAAACCTTCGGAGCAGTATATTTCGCGTCGAAATACGCTTTTTCTCGACATACGGTGACGAAATTGACGTTGCTATGCCAACAAGCCAGTATATCCATCAGCAACGCTCTATTATTCCGCTCAGTGCAAGCCGGGACAAGAGAAAACCTGAAAATGATCGCCGCCCAACGTGAGGCGCTCGAAGCTGCCCGTCGAAGCCGGGAGGACGCRTTGAAAGCAACAAAGGTGGGATTTGGGTCTTTGCTGTCCGCAACAACCTAGTCTGATATTCCACTCCCCAAAGATCAAAAGCAACTTCCTGGCTTCCATGAGTCACGAACTTCGTACTCCATTCAGGTATGTGGTCGCTTAAGGGTTTGAAACACGCTAAATCCCTGGTACAGCTCGTTCTATGGTCTCCTCGATCTACTGAGTGGTACAGAACTCAACCCCGGACAAAGCGAAATAGGTAAGAGCATGTGTCTCCCACTGGGACGCAGCCGTAATGGTTTTTTCAGTACAAACAGCGAAACAATCTTGCGAATTGCTTTTGAAGGTACATGGTGAACCTCTTTTCCACTGCAAACTGTGGCTAAACTTTGTTGCAGATAATCGATTCTATCTTAGATTACAGTAAACTTGAGGCATCTGGTGAGACTCGAACTGATCCTTGCTTCTTCAAACGACTTAATTCCTCTTTTTCCTCTCAAGCCGTAAAACTAGAGCCTAGTGGATTTCTTGTAGAGGTACGAGTCATTTTGTTTAAAGTTACCTGTCAGAGCTCATCTCGTGCCATCAGAACATCATTGCGGTAAGTGTCGTACCCATTCGCACTGGCACACGAACTCATGGTGGCGCCCAGGACTGCATGGAACTTCTGTTACCCATGGCTGCCAAAAAGCTCGATCTATCATTCAATATTGAGCCCAACGTTCCATCTTGTTCGTCATTCGAGTTTGACTCGTACACCAGCTGCTGACGTTCGAGTAGGGGTTTTCGCCGACTACGCACGAATTAGACAAGGCAAGTAAAACGCAACCATATTCTAGACCTTTTTCCTCATCAAATCGGTTAGTTCTAATGAACTTGATCGGTAACGCGGTCAAGTTCACGGCGAAGGGCTCCGTCAAAGTTATATGTTCGGTGGATTCAAACCCTGCCGCGGGACCTGACGAAGTCTCATTGAAATTCGATATCTAGTACGAGCTGTTTCGAGTTGATTTTGTCGCACATGTGCCAACTTCTCTTTTCAAGTGACACCGGGATTGGTCTTTCTGCCAGTGATGTGGAGCTACTTTTCGTTCCATTCCAACAAGCGGACGTAAGTGATGTCGTTTTAACGTCCTCGTCCTCTTTTAACAATGTCGACATATAGAATTCATCAACGCGTCGGTTTGGAGGAACTGGTTTGGGATTGTCAATATCTCGCCAACTCGTTAGCTTGATGGGCGGATTCGTTGGTGTGCAATCAGATCTGAACATTGGATCGAAGTTCTGGTTCACCATTCCGGTGAAATCGTTCACTTCGGAAGAGTCGAAAAAGGTACCAACGTCTTATCGTGTCGAACTCAGCTTGCTCATTATATCTAGACTACTCTCGAGCTTGAAGAGCTCAAGGCTGGATTAATGGTTCCGAGACCCCTGCACATATTGGCCTGCTCCAGATCGGAAGCAACACTCGCTCTCCTGCACAACATGTTTTCGGGTTTCAAGGTTGCTCTTATTTCTTCCATGGACAAGATATCCACATACATCCACGAATGCTCAAAAGCGGACACAAAACTCGATTTCTTGATATTCGATGATCAGTCAGAATCCCTCGCCGACGAAGTTTCCAAACTACTTCGTTCCATAAAATCAACAGCTATTGCTGACACGAAACTCATACATCTCTACACTCCGACAACAAGTCTATCTGGACAGGCAATATTTAGTAGTAATACCCCAGGCGTAATCAAAATGACCAAACCTCCTCGAAAGGCGCGAATGCTTCAGACTTTGGCGGGTTTGAAGGATCTGCCAACGGCTCTATCAGTTGTCAAGGCGTCGGAAGTGTCCAAGGCGATGGACGACTTGGCCAGTGCTCAGCGAACTCTCTATGGGAATGTTCTCATCGCAGAAGGTTGTCCCCCCAAACCTGATCGGATGTAGGGCTTTGTTGACGCTGATTTTTAATTTGACAGACAACGAAATCGCTCAAGACCTCCTCATCAAACAACTACGACGATACAATCTCAACGTCGTGGCAACGAGCAACGGGGAGGAGGCGTTGACGGGTAAGCGGATCGCGTCTTTTCCCTCTCTGTGTGGTCGTTCATGCATCCCTTCAGAATGGCAATCGCGGGAAGCAGGATACTTTTCACTCGCTCTCTTTGATCACCGTACGTTTTGCTTGTGTGTTCCCACTCTGATGTGTCCTGAGCAACGGACGTAACTATCAGATATGCCGATTTGCGATGGCGTGGAAGCAGCGAAGAGGTTGCGCGCACTGGAAAGCAAACGAAAGACGGGCATATCACTTCCAAGTAACCCCCGTCCCCCTCCCCTCCACACTTTTGAACTGGGTTTGGTCACTGACACTTTTCTGCGCAGTTGTCGCTTTAAGCGCAGATTGCCAAGAATCAACGAAGCAGCTATGTCTCAGCGCTGGGATGAATGCTTTCTTCAGTAAACCGCTCAAACGAGGTCGGTCGTGGTTTCTTTTGAAAATTGAAAAAACAATCAAATCTCGTTCTTTCACAGGAGATCTAGTGGCATTATTATCCATGTTCGGCCCACCTGGCGCGGCGTGATGATCGGACAACAGCATTATTCATAGGGATTTTTTGACCGTACTACACCGCACTCACCGCTACTCACCATTTTTTAACACCATCTCTTCTCAATCCTTCACCATCTGTTTTTCTTGTTACTCAGTCAAACACGGATAAAATTGTCTGTATCATTATATATATACCAGCAAACACGCATGGTCTTCGTCATCATTTCCACCAATTCATAAGACACGCTTTGTAGCTCTGGCTTTCTTGTTCTGACCCTAAGCAGACAGACACATTTGACGTTACAACGGAAAAGGAATCGTGTACAAGTTACAAAATCGCGGACCCGATTCTCATAGCAAACTAACGCGGATGGGCGTAATACTGCGGGTACCCTTGCTGAGCTTGTACTTGAGCTTGTTGCTGCTGCTGAGCTTGCGCTTGCGCCTGGGCTGCCTGTGCTTGAGCCTGTGCTTGAGCAAGAGCGTGCGCCTGTTGTGCCATTGCTTGAGCTTGGGCTGGAATGTACTGGCGCCCGTATTGCTGTGGAATAGCGGGTTGGAGGTGGTGTTGTTGTTGTTGTGGCTGCTGCTGCTGCTGTTGAAGGTGTGGCTGGTATTGAATATGTTGCTGTGGGTGTTGTAGGTGTTGTGGATGTTGGGCCATCTGGGCGTGTTGTGGGTGTTGTGCAAGTGGGCCGGGCTGGGCGAGGCGCATTTGTTGTTGTTGCTGTTGCTGGGCTTGCTGTTGAGCTTGGAGCCCATGAGAGTGAGGGAAATTAAATGTGGGAGGTGGCATAGATCCTGGGGCGGTGTTGAGGCCGAACGGAACAGGTGCGTTGGCGCTGGTGAAATATGGGTGCGCTAGTGCTTCCGCCGCGGATATACGCTGTTTCGGGTCAAAGCGAAGTAATTGGTCGAGGAGATCAAGCGCTGGTTCATTCTCACTCAGTCGTCATTCCACGCAAGTTTCCTAGGAAGAAACCTACCAAGAGGGGACGCTTTGGGTATGACAGTGTGCCAGGCAGTTTTGTTGAAGGAGGGGTAAGTTTTTGGCGAGAGGTCCTGAATAAGGATAAGCGGTGATATCTACCAAGAGCTATATTCGACGCACGTTGTCTTTACAAATGGACTTCCACTCGCTCTCACTTGGCGAACCGATGACCTTCATGATGTGCATCAGTTGGTCATGATTGTCCCGCCCTCGGAATAACGGCGAGCCAGTAATCATTTCGGCAAATATGCATCCACAGGACCAGACATCAATTGAGGTGTTGTAAACACGCGAGCCGAGGAGGACATCAGGCGCACGATACCAAAGCGTCACAACCTGCCAGGCTGTCATTAGATAGGCCACAGAAGCGCATAGACGGACACCAACCTCGTTCGAAAAGGTATTCACAGGTACGCCAAATGCTCTCGCTAAACCAAAGTCTCCTAATTTGAGTTCTCCCTTCCTATTTATCAAGAGATTCTGGGGCTTGAGGTCTCGGTGTAAAACTTGGTTCTCGTGGCAGAAAGCTAAGCCCTTCAAGAGTTGGTACATGAAGCTCCGAGCTGTATTGGGGTCCAACGCTCCGCGGTCTCCGTGGTGATCCATATACTTCTTCAAGTCTTGCTCACAAAACTCAAAGACGAGGACGAGTTTGGATTCTGTATGTATGACGTCGTGAAGCCGGACGATATTGACGTGCTTGAGCTCCTTCATGAGCGATATTTCGCGGATCGCTGTTGAAGGGGTGCCTTCTTCCGCATCGAGGTGAATTTCCTTTAAAGCCACTATCTCGTTGGTTGTGCGTGATCGGCCCTGTGTGAAAAGAGGTGGGTAAAAATGAGATTTAGGATCGTGATTGTATGCGCGCACCTTGAAGACGGTAGCATATGTGCCCTCGCCTGTTACCAGTGATTATTAACCTGTACGCTACTTTACATGACAAGTTGGAACCGCACCAAGTTTTTCAAGCTGTGATGCAATGCGATCAGCTGGGGGGTCAGGTGAACAGGAATGATGACGATCCTAACCTGAATATAGTTTGGATTTCTGTCCAAAGGAGCCATAAGCTGGCAATGTTAATGTGGGTATCAAAGAATGGAGGAGGGGGAGGGGGGAAGGAAGGAGGAGGGAAGAAGAAGAGAGGTTAAAAGGGCGTAGGCGAAGACAAGTCACCTTGGCTGTGTTTCCTTATTTGGAATTTACTCGATCATTTCATTGAGTCATGTGATCACTAGATTTCTCAAAAAATTTGGATCAAAAATTCCGTTCTTTTAAAAAGCTCAAGTCTTGGAGTTCACTTTAACAGACAGCGATCCCGGTCATTGTTGTTCACTTGACAGCAATGGACTCATCAAAGAACTCGAAAAAATCGCGCACAAAACCACCTCGAGGTCGTCCACCAGCAACAACCACAATATCACAACCAGCAGTCGAGGATTCATCCCAGCTAACCACATTATCAGCGTTCTCAGCGAAAGGAACACAGTTCGCATTCTTATCATTGGCCGTGGACAAGCATCGCTTGCGTGTCTATGACACAGCCACAGGCCAGTCCGTCGCCGAGCACACAGCAGATACAGCGCGCGTGTCCTCGTTAACATGGGGATCCTTCCATCCTTCCGATCATCAACCTTCAGTGGATGATTCGCCCGTAGACTCTCCCGCAAAGAAGAAGAGAAAGAAACGGACAAGCCTCGCCTCAGGTGATGAACCCGTCACAAAGCCGGCCGTGGAGGTAGTCGCTTTGGGCCTGACAGACGGAACCGTCGCCTTGTTTTCACCCATTCACGGACGTGTCATACGGACACTTTCACATGCATCGAGTTCCTCAGCAATCCTTGCACTCGTGGTAACCCGCTCTGAGGATCAAGGCTCCATCGTTTGGACGTCTGGTGCGGATGGCACGCTTCGTCTATGGGATGCCAACAAAAATGACGTTTTGGGTAGCTGGAAAAACGAGGACAGGATACCATACACATCGATCTCCGTACGCCCTTCTTCGGAAGCGCATCAAGCTGAACTCTTGGTTGCCCACCACAATATTCGGCTTTTATCACAACCAGAAGAAGGCACTAAAAAGACAAATCAGCTCTCGTCATTCGCGGGACACGCCTCCTCAATAAAACAACTTAGCTGGAGTCATTCGAACGTACCTTCAAATCGATTTCTATCGTTAGCGGAATCTGACCGTTTTCTCTACATCTGGGAGGTGCCAGAAGGTTCTACAACCGAAGGGAAAGCCGTTGCCTCAATCCCGTTAGATTCGGATGCTCGAACCTTCTCCCTTTCTTCTACTCCATTCTCGGTGGATGAGAATGAGACTCTCCTCACGCTCTCTGCTTCTGGAAAGATCTCGATTTATCCAATCCCCGATGAATTCACGACACCAGCCAGTACCAAGCGCACACAACATAAACTCTCCACCCTACTACCTCGATCCACTCTGGTACCTTCCTCAAAAACAACCCCTTCAAACGTGCAAGTGATAGACGCGACCTTTGCCACCGATGGTCAGATACGTGTTGCAAGACTGGTTGGCGGAATAAGACCCGTTTTTGATCTCGTCGTATGTCTTGTTTTTCTTTTGCACTATTCTCCCTCAACTGTCTGAAAATAATCATCAGCAATATCTGGCCGATGATGGTGAATTCTTAGAAGACGTTACTCTTGAAGAGCCAAGAACAGACCTCGACGCCCAAGATAACCCCGTTCGTGTCGCCACTTCCGTTTGTTTTCCTTGTCATCCTAACAGTGTTTTTCAACCAATCTCAGGGTGCACCAAATAAACGATACACYGAACCTCCTTCGGTCTCTGTCCGTTCAGGTGTCGAAGTCGGTCAAGACGAAACGATGGATGACGATGGCACGCTTCGAAACGTCGATGGAGACCTCGACGTTGACCTTGCAGAACTCAGTCTCGGTCAACGGCTCACTGCATTGACAGGTCAAGAAACCGCGCCGCAAGATTCTGACGAGAGCGACAGCAACAACGATAACGATAACAACAACGAGGAAACGGGGGGAAAGCCTTCAGCGAAACGACCCAAGGGGAGTAGACGAGCGGAAGTTCCTACTGTGGTTCCAGCGAACTCGTTGACGAGGACGTTGATACAAGCTCTTCATTCTTCCGACTCGAAGCTTTTGGAAACGTGTTTGGCGCATTCGGACCCCACACTCATCCGGAACACGGTGAAGAGGCTTCCCCCTCAGTTAGCTGTGCCGCTGGTTCTCGCGTGTGTGGAACGACTGGGCAGGGGTGCAAGAGCTGGGAACATGAAGGGTCGTGGGGGAGGTGCGAGTGCTCAAAGAGGGATGGGGCTTATAGTCTGGGTCAAAGCGACGCTTGCTGTTCACAGCAGTCATCTCATGACGGTCAGTGAATGCATATCGGGAATCGTTTCGACCCAGTTAACAATTTTATGTACAGATTCCAGACCTAGTAGCACGGTTATCCAACTTGCATGCGACGCTGACGGCGCGGTTGGCTTTGCAAGAAAGTCTGTTGTCACTGAGCGGGAGATTGGATATGGTGCTTTCACAGATCGAAATGCGATCTTCGGCCGCGCCGGCATCGACTGCATCACGGAAAGGCAAAGCCCCACAACAAGCTGCGCGAGTTGCGACGCATTATGTAGAGGGTGAAAGTGAGTCGGAGAGTGGTGAAGAGGATGCACATATGGACGTCGAGGTCGAGGCAGGAAGTGGCGACGAAGGAAGTGTAGAGGATGTAGAATTGGGTGGCGAAAGTGATGATGAAGATGAAGAAGAGGAGGAGGATGACGATGATGATGACGAGGACAGTGACGAATCGGCGGGATCACTGAATGGATTCATAGATGATGAAGCCGAGGAGTACAGTGAGGAGGAGGATGACGAGAGTGAATAGGCATGTTTGTAGTGAACCCTGAGCTCAATCATCGATTTGCCTTTTTTCTTGGGGACCTTCTAGCAGTTGAGGAGTTTATCACCTCGGTTGAACCTTCGCCTTGCGAACCGTTCTCTTGTGATACTTTTCGCCGCCTTGCCGGCCGCGCGCTTGCTGGCGTTCTGGGTGCCTGCAGAAGACGAGGAAGTAAGCCGACAAGGTACACAGCCAAGAGATAGTAGCACGTACCTTTCGCTTAGGAGTCGGAGGAACGTCTTCTGCGTCCGATTCGCTCAATGCGGTCAGTTTGCTTTCCTCGGATACCTCGCCTCCGTCCGTTTCTTCGTCCTAAACACCCAAGTCAGAAAGCGAAGGGTAGCAGAGACAGGAAATAGAGGCACCTCTGGGTTCTGTTGCTTCCCTCGCTTTCTTATGACCTTCTGATGACCTGGAGGCAATATTTGAAGTTCATCAACGTACGCTGATGTTCTCCCCCCAACAGTCAGCCACTTAATAGTCGCGGGCTCTCCCGATGACTGAGAAGGTGTGTCAAGTTCGTTCTGGAAAACGCAGGAAAGTCAGGACGACAGACCAGAGTCAACGAGTTCTTCTTCGCTCGTTTGCCTTTACCCTATGATCTTGCCGTATAAACGAAGGGACGACAAAGAACCTCGAATGGAGATGACGTACCCAGCGGTGGCTGAAGAGCCAATGCTCAGGAAAGCGTTTATGGTCGGCATTAACGCTCACTGCTATCCGGCAGACTTCAGCAATTTGGTGATGCAGAGCACGGATTTGGTCCTCAGATAATGTGTTGCATCGTTGTTCGGGATGCACCCGCGCGTTATAAAGTACTTCGTCTGCACTTCCTCTCCAGTTAGCGTTTTGATACCCCCAGAAAGAAGAGAAGCTTTTGCAATTCGAGGGCGCTCTCGGTATCGAAAAAGGGACTTTGACGAACCAGCAACCCAGTTACCAACACCAGCGCTGAACGATTGGTCGAGTAGTAAAGCTTTGATGGGACAAGCGCGCTTGAGGACCAGAGGGGTGAAGTCTTCAAGAGAAGGCATGGATAGGATTGGGTCAAACCCGAGTGCGGAAATGGGCGGTTCTTTCATGGGTGATGCACACAACCGAATGCGCCCCAATCGACGTGCGTCGAGGAACGCGAGCTCGGTTATGGTTCCGGACGCGTCTTTTGGGTCTGAAAGGTGAAGGATAAACTACATAGCATCTGGTAAGCCAAACGAAAACACGCGTTGGATTGGGGAAAGCAGGAATGAGTTACCTTGACGAAGCGAGGAGGCCACTGTTGGGCGTTGATGGATTTTGGTGCTCGCTTATAGTACGTTGGGAGTTGACCACGGATCTAACAAGCAAATCGTGAATTTAGCTGCAATGCATAGTATTCGCACCGAGAAGCTATAACATACCTGGATCATGCCAGTCATCCCGAAATGTAAGACGGGCATTTTACCAGACCCGCTGAGTTTCAAATAGAACATCTTCCCTAACGCGCAACCGCGAGTTAGTCTTTCTTTGAGGTACCCATTATCAGACAGACCATATCGTTGCGCGTCTTCAAGTGTTCGGTCTTTAATTTCGTTGGCCTGGAATTTTCCCGACCGGACAGTCAGACAAGAAAACGCGTCGTGGAGCCCTCGGCAAAAAATAGGGCAGCGTACAAATTCCTCGTGAGTTGTTCCCGCATAAACGATAGGATCTTCCATTGTCTCAACGTTGATGATCCGTTTGCCAGCTCCGACTGAACGTATGAGTGCAGCAGCCCTCTCAACCTCTAGACATGCAAGTGTTAATACACCTATGGGTCGATTTTTGTTATTGATGGATACAAGGATGTCCGTACCAGGTAGCTCGGGCATCTCCAACTGTTCGTGGACAGATGTCTCCAAGAGATGGGGAGATAATACTTAACTTGGGTTTTTCAGTTCTGCTGGTCAGAGTCACTGTGGAAGAAACATAACCCAAAATGGAAAGCCCCTTTTTTTACTAAGAAATGAGATCATCGGCTGATCGGACTTGTTATTGAACCTATGAGCTCGTATGAGCTTTGGGCTTGAAACGCGCATTATCTATCAACAATCTTTTTTGTTTCCTTACAGCTACGTCCCCGCTCGCGAAAAAAAGCGGGTTCAACGGCTTGACCAGCCACCTTTCTCCTGATCCTTTGCTTAAACGCAGAGGCTTAATCTGGCTGTTTCACCTTACGCTCAAGTTGGACCGGCTTCAAGGCGACCGTCAACCCGAAACAGTCCTGTCGCTCTTGAATGGCAACTGCACCCTTGAAACCACCCATAGGATTGAAATGGAGGTCCTCTTACTGGTTTGTGACGGCAGTGGTCGGCCTTGGTGAGTTCACTGTGTGTTCTGCCTTTTGAAAATTGTATTAAATCCGACCAACCCGCTCATTTATAGGAATTGCTGTGGACCTGCTTGTATACTCGATAATAACTCCTGTTATGCCGTTTGAGCTCGAGAGGCGGGGATTCTCTAATGTGTCCTCCTTGACGGGCTGGTTGCTTTTTGCTTTTGTATGTAGTAAGGTCATTTTAAATCGAGGGATCCATGCACTGATTTGATTCGGTCTGCAAAGTCAGGAGGGGTGGTCCTTTGTAAGTGGCTCAACAACTTGTAGTTGTCATTCGAAGCTTTCAACTCAAACCTATTCTTCGAAGCGACCATCCCCATTGCTATGCTCACCGAAAAATATAGTTCGAGACAAATCCCACTTGTTGTGGGCTTATTCGTATTAATTGGATCGCAAATCATGCTGATGGAGGCTCCCCTGTATTCCGTGATGTGTGTTGCCCGTGTCCTCCAAGGTTTAGGCTCATCCATGGTGTGGGTGGTTGGGTTGGCACTCTTGTGAGGAAGACTACTGATTTGGCACTGAACGACAACACTGACTTGGTTGATGGTCACAAGATGTGATTCTTGCCCTGAACAGATCACCGGTCGTGAGCAGGCCGGTTTACTTCTAAACATGATCGCTTTCACTTATGAGGAATAAGGTCAATTGGGAACTGCCATGATGGGACTTTCCGTGGGGTGAGCACTGCAGACTTGACGCCGGTGGATGAGGACCTGAACACCGGGACAGCATGCTTGTCGGACCCCCGGCGGGAGGATTGCTGTACTCTCAGTTCGGATTCCGCGGGCCATGTGTGTTTGGGATAGGCGCCGCTGTGCTGGACCTTATTGGTCGCTTTTTGGTGATAGAGCGTAAACATGCTATCAAATATGGCTTTGATCCTACAATCATGGAGCCTCGTATCGATAGCGACGTCGACGGCGAGGCAAGCCAAGCGGCTGTCGTGGAACGTGATGTTCAAACACAAGCTGCCGAAGACGAAAAGAAAGCCGACGCCCCACCACCCGCCCCCGAAGCCACACAGGTTGTCAGCGTCAAGCCCCTGTCATTGATTGGGGTGTTCAGGAAGCTCACCTCGTCTCGAGCCTTGGTTACAATCTTTATCACTTTCACATACGGGTCAGTGGGGCTACGACCGGCTTTGCTGAATTTTGATTGTTTTGTTGCAGGGTGATGTACAGCTGTCAGGAGCCTTCCATGCCGCTCCATCTTCGCGCGGTTTGGGGGCTTAGTACTGCGAAAGTCGGCTTAACATTTTTGGCCGCTGTCATTCCTACATTGTTCTGTGAGTGGAACACCCTAAGTTGCGGACGTTGAATCGTTGATCAGGGGTTATGTGTTTCCGGTCATTGATTAGCATCGCCACTGAGCGGGTGGTACACGGACCGAAAAGGTGTCGAATGGGTGACTTTTGCGTCACTCGTACTTGCACTGCCTTGGTGGGCAATCGTCATCATTCAAGGGAAGTTAGCCCTGTTTATCGTAGCGATCGCCTTGCAAAGTACGTCAGATCTTAGGTTACCGACGGCCTGAGTTGATCGTGGTTCCGGGGGTATATTTCCATAGGTTTCTTCACATCTGCGTTGGTTGCCCCATTAACCAGCGAGCTCGCTGCAGTGGCGCGGAGTGTTCCTGGGATTGGCTGTACGTCGTCCTTCATCGTTTGTTATTCGGGAAAGTCAGCTAACAATGGGTGTTTGCAGATGGACACGTTTACGGGGCTTTTAATCTTGCCTACGGAATCGGGACCACAGGTCCGTGATTTAAATTGGAACTGACCTGTACCGACCTTGATTGCTATGTTCGAAAGTTGGTCCTATCGCGGGTGGACAGGTGGGGGCTTCATTGAGGCCTCGGAGGTATGATTCCCGTGACTGATAGGCCTTTGCAGATGTATGATCGACTTGAACATGGTTGGACGGCGTTGTGCCTTTTAGGTGTTGGATTGTTGGGCGTGTGTATCATTGCGTCTTTCTTTTTCACAGGAAGCCGGCCGTTGGCTTCACGATTTAAAGAGTAAAGCTAGTATGATATATATATTGAGTAGAATACAAAGAGATTTGTGTGTTTGTGATATGACGGTGGTTAGCAACCGAGTCAAGATCGCTCGTTCTTGCGTTGCTTCAGTTCCGACTCCATCAATCAAAAGTCGTTCTCTCTGAAACGCCGTTCCCCATTCCCTCAGTCTTCAATACCAGTGCTATTGACAGCTCAAAGGATCCTGAAACTTGAACGTGAACAAATCATCCCAAGAAATTCCCAATTTTAGCGACTTTTCGATCTCTGCCACAAACAACCATCTTCCCACCTCCAACCTTCGTGCCATCTTTTTTTCACCACTCACCAACTCAAATGAGTGGTAATTCTTATCCATCTCCCCCACCTTCATCATCAAATAGTATGGACAGCAGTCCACAACCGTCCATTCGTTCCCCACCAGCTCCCTTACCACCAGATCACTCCGACGCTCAACGCAGCCTCACCCAAGCCTCAGCAGCTCTCGATGCAGCGTACCGCCGAATACGTCAGGTTCGAAGGAGTCTCCTTGAGCTTTCCAGTACAATGTCGACTGCTGCAGTGGCCAATCAAAGACTATCGTCCGACCGTGGAATTGGTCCCACTCATGGGGCCCTTCTTCTTGCGAACTCTCCGGTAGAAGACCCGACAGAAGCGGATGAAGCCCCCCCTGCCGAACTCGACCGACCCACTGCATCTAGCCCCCAAGTCCTGCTCGACAGACTCAGGTTTCATGAAGCCATGTTGGAGGCGGAGCTAGAAGTTGAACTGGTGCGCTCTGAAGTCGCATCTCGTTCTCAACCAACCATGCCACGCGTGATCACCGAAAACCTCCAGTCTACAAGACAAAATGTATCTCAAGACCAAAGTCCAAATTCCCCCATCAGCCCACCTCGACAACACCTCCTTCCTCGCCGGCGTTCTTTGATTGATACCCAAATGATGCGCACCCGGGAGTTGAATCCGGACGATCCTAGTACGGTACTTGGGAGGCGTGTGGCTGCTAGGGAGGCGAGCGGCACCTCGAGTCCACCAGAAGCGCCCATGTCAATGCAAAACTTTCAAACAGGGCTCGAACGCGAGCTTGAGCATTTCAGGCAACTCGTTCGTCAAAGAAACTCTGAACCTCAAAGACTCAACTCAGTCCTGGAGTCGGACCCTCGCACCAGTCGCAGCTTGGACGTTCCAGCGCGGAGGTCATTGGTGCCACCAGCAAATCCATTCCCTTTCCGTACTGCTGCCCGAAGGCTCCCTCGTGACTCTCGCCGAAGCATACAGTCTCCAGTCTCCAGCATCCCTTCTGAAAGACTGTCACTTCTATCCAACCTCTCTGTACAGAATCTTCCAACGCCGTCAACCTCCGTTACTCGTTCCCTGCTCCTTACTGAGGAGCCCTCAAGCTATGTTCAACCAAGTTATTATCACCCTTTGGATTTGAGGTCCAACGATCTGGAGAGGGAGAGAGACGATATCAATTACGCAATCAATAGGAGGGTGGCTGCGGACGCGGAAGAACAATTGCAGAACGTGAACATCGATTGGAGTGACGAAGAACCACCCTGGTGGATCCTTGGACGCGAACGGTCGCCACTTGACCCTCAACAAGAATACGTTTTACCTCAGCGGCCTCTTCGAGCGCCTAATGTTTTCTCCGATCGGCCGTTCCATAGAAGAACCGATACCGTCCAGCCTTCCAGACAGAACACTGGCGGGTTAGCACCGGATGACTCTTCTTCAGAAGGTACGAGGATAAGGAGACGGGGATGGGGTGAGGCGTTCCCCTCAGGATTTTTTTTTGCTTACTAAATATGTGATGCCATTCAGCGCGACTGGATCCAGACGGGAACGAGATCTCAACTGATGAAGAGGAAGAACTTGAACGCTCACGTGCTGAATATCGAATTCAAGCCCTCAATAACCTTCGTGCAGCCCACAATCAACACGCGTCTGCTGAACAGCGCAGTCTTTCTCGGCGTGGTCCCTCATACAATCTCATGCCTACTTCCATGTCGCCCGATGATGACAACCTCGGCTCATTCCCGGATAACCTGCCCCGCGTGCGTTTGAATCCTCGAGATAATAGAACGGTTTATGGAAGTGTCATGGACTCCGTCCTTGCCCGCACGGGTGGCAACAACGTGAGAGAGTCGCCGTCGTCCTCGTCGTCGGCGGGCTCTTCTTCTTCTGCACCTGGGGTGCCATTCTGTGTTGACCCATTGCCCATGCCGTTATCCGGAATGATCCCATCCGCGGTGAAGAAACGGCCAACACGAGCGCCTATGATTTGTGTGTCCAAGGACGCTAGCTTTGCCGGCCGGTGATGTCTGCCCTTATTCCCTTCATCCCTATACGGTATATTCCTCACAGAACCACATACACGGGATAGCATTTCCATTTCGTCTCTTTTCCCATTCCAGTCAGTTCGCCAACTTCTAGATCACGTTTCCTGATCCCCATGTCGTTATCAAATCGTGTATGTACACATCAACAGCATTCGCGCTACCAAATATCTCCCTCTCTTCTCTTTGGCGTGGCGAACAATTCAGCGACGCATCTTTCCCGGCTTCGCTTCTTCTGTCCGCCAACGCGTACGCGGGATTCACGTCAATCCGCGGGTCCTCTCATGGCACGCGTTGTACCGATAACCCCTCACAGCCTCGCCCTCCGTTCCACTATCGCTTCGAACTGCGTGGCCCACAACCACGTTTCGTTCCGTCTTTTGTTTGTATTCAAAACACAGGTTTATGTTATGCTATCTATCTTTTGGGGTAACCATCAATCCTATCCATCCATTCCTGAGAGCCATTACCATTATCTCAACATCGTCATTATCACCATCACCATCATTGTCGTTGTCACTAGTTTCTTTTCTCTTTTTCTTTTGACCTCCTTGGTTCCCACCTATTACTATGTACCCCTCTCTTTCCCTTCTATTTACCATCCTTTCCATGTTGCAGTTTAGCATTGCCGATACCGTTCATACGTGTGCAATTAAAAAAATGATGTGCTTTTCAGCAGTTCTATTTTGTTTGTTTTTTCGTGTCAGCCCACTGATACTCATAATAATATTTATCTGGTTCGATTTTCTTTTCTTCCACTTTCGGGGTTTCGTTCGAACTTTCGGTGGGTTGCTGTAGGTGCGGAGCACATCTTTTATGATCGATCGATTGTCAAGGATGCGACTTAGTGTTGCCTGCTTCCTATTGCTCCTTGGTGCTGTGAGCACCTTATTCTCGTGTAGGCGTTCTGGTGTGTTAACGTCAACGCATGAAGCAGCAACCGTTGATCGTTTTGGTTCCTTCTCTGTGATACCACTAATTATGTGAGAAGTTGAATACCCATGTTTCGATGTTTCGAGAAACACTTCACACTACCTTGATCGACTCACAATTGGCACACCGCAACTCCCCAAAGTAAGTTGGGTGAAACCTGGCCATACCATTGAGTGGTTCGCGGAGTTGAACCTTGAGCTTGAGCTTGAGTTTGGAACTTCACGCTTTCACCCATTCACCTAGCCAGTCACTGGCATGATCACCAACGATTCTCGTCCTTACACGCTGAATTGGCACACACACCCCGGCGAGCCATGGACACACACCCACACACCGCTGAAGCGCCGATGTATTGCACGATATTCACATTACCACATGAGGGTTCTTGTGATATATGTAGTATGACATAGGATGTTCAATGTTCAAT
>CEMH01202514.1:5976-18461 GCA_001179725.1 Macrocystidia cucumis | reverse complement strand
TATAGTAAGCACTCAAGGGCGGGAGGCGTTGATGCACTTGCGAAGAGGACGGGATACTACGACGGGACGAACCGGGTGTTTGGGGAGAAGAGGAACGGGAAGTCGGAGGGTGAGGTGGTAGATGGTTGGCGTGTGGTGACGAGTGCTGGTAAGGTCCTCGCTGAAGTGTGGGTGGTGGTTCAATCGAGATCGTGTTGGTCGCTGGTGGGGGTGGCAGTGACAACTCGAGGTGTGGGGGTTCTGGTTTGATGTACATTCCTGTTCCATTCGAAGATGAGGCGGTAACAGAAGTAGTGCGGTTACGAGAATGGGAGGGGGCAAAAGGGAAGTGAATATCCAATTCAAGGTCCGGGAGCCAGATGGTTGTGAGATCATCTGGGTTAAGAGTAAAGGAGGGATCCGCCAACGCTCCAGAATGTGCGGCGAGGTGATGGTGATGCGTGTGAGGGTGGGAGGTGAGCGGGTGAGATGAAGGGACAATTCCTTGCGGGGGCTGTGAAAAGGGGTAGGAGGAGACAAACGGTGGTGGGGTCTGTCCTGCGGTGATGAGGGCAAGGATGGACTCGACATGTATTAGTCGGTTGTTGAGAGAATGAAGGTCGCTAGTAAAGCTAAAGTGAGAGATAGATAGAAGCAGAAAGGAAAGCGAACTCACACTTTTTCAGCCGCTGCAGGAGAGTATATGCATCGTGGTACTGTATCACGCTTTGTACAGCTCGCACAAGGATTTCGTCTGTCGCATTTGAGTTTTAGTCGTTTACACTACATGGGGTACGGTTGAGCAAGGTTCGAGAAGTGGAGAACGCAAAAAGCACCTCTGCGCATACAACGGTTATTCGTGAACGGATTTGCCTGTGGATTGGACAGATGAGTGACGGGGCGGTGAATGATGAGAGTACTCACGGTCCATTCGTGGACGTCGAGGGTTGTTGATTTTGCAATGAGGAAGAAGAGTCCATTGAGAAGGAAGAGGAAGAGGAGGAAGGGGTAGATGAGGAGGAGAGGTTGTGATGGATAGTAGAAAAAGGGCTGAATGAGCGAGTCCCTGGTCCGACTCGGTTAACATGAATTTCCCTTTTTTGGTAAATCCCGCGGCTGCAAATCGAGATCTCAATTTATTTTATTTATTATTATTTTAAATATCTATTATTTTATTTCATTGCGAATACAATTCAAAACAGCCGCCGGCTCACCCTGCGTTCATCAATCAACTCATAAGACACATGCGCACTCATTTTCTCCCCGCGAGGCCACCACATGCGCTATTGATATCAATTCATCTTCGATCCATAACGCAGAACAACTTACACGGGTAACATTCTGACGATCCCAAAAACCCCTGATCCCGTCAACAATGCTTGATGTTTTTTCAACACGCCATTATTCGAAACCCTAAGCGGTGCACCCTCGACAGCGGCTGCCAATGTTTTTTGATTTTCTTTTCTCAGTCCGGCACAGAATAATACAAAAATTTGTGAGTGGTGCCTGCCCTTTATCCTCGCAGGCGAAAACGTTTCCTTGGTTTGGTCTATTCTTAGCATCCTTCCAGAATCGAAACTTGAATCGTGCTATCCTCAATTTGGCTTTCCTCAATTTGGCTTTCTTCTTCCGGGATTGCGCAACACCGTACAACAACGTCCCACTACTTACCACAACTCGACAGTCGCTATGATGCCACACGAGGATGACTTCTCCATACAAGGTATTCTTGCCTACACCGACCACGGCTCATCTTCAACGGCATGCTGTAAAGCAGGCAAACCTTGGAGGATGGTTGACGTGAGCTCGACAAAGAATAAAATTCCCACTTTGGTTCCTCTGACAAGCTTGTCTCGCCCGCCCCGACCCTGATGCGTATTTGGACTGCCAGCGAAAAAAAAAACAAGACAACGACCACAACGGCTGACTCCCACGGACTACCCAAAAGTGACGTCCGTCAGAATGTATCATCAAAGCGCTCGAGACTATTCCTCCCGTGACGTGAACCTCACCACTCGTCTTCGAAATGAAAAAACCCCTCAGACTCAGCGTTCTAGGCAACCCATCCTTGCCTGAATCACTCATCAAAAGAAGCTGCTTCGTTTTGGGGTTGTACAAGGCTGTCGACGTCATAATCGCGGGAGAACTACCGGGCTCTCTCATCACCAACTGGCATCATTGTCATCGTCACCGAAGTTGACCGAACCGAGACTGGATACTTAGGTATCGGCCATCTTCACTCTTGAACTTTCCACACCATCACGAGAACGCCATCCCCATATGTTTGATCATCACACTGAAATCATCTCGTGATGGTTCGTGATCAATGAAATTTACGTTCTGGCTCTTCCAACTACAATTCATCCAATTACGCCCTCTCTCCCCTTCCCAAACGCCTTTGACAGGTCGTCCGGCGAGCGCGAATCGAACATATTGCAAATGCTGATGAATAAGAGCGCCACAGTCTCCAAACCAGAAATGGTATCTTCCAATCACCTCTGGCACGCAGGGTAGATGGTTAGGAGGTCATTGGACCTTCGCAACCTCTTGTTCTGGTCGTGCACCAGGGAAATCTAGACCAAAGGGAGAACAAATGCCGTCATCGTCTGACCAAAAAAGTCCAACGAATTTCAATTTTATCAACCATTCTCTTCCCTTATCTCGTTCTTCTATCGGAGATCTCCTTGGAATGGAGTAAACCATCACCCCATCCTCCCCTTCCCTGAACCATCCAAAACCCAAGCTTGTCAAGTTACAATAACGTCATTTCTCCCCCCTCCTTTGATGTTTGAAAGTTCGTACGTGGTAAATACAGTCTCCGATCAATAATAGCACAAGAGAATAACTCCATGAACCAAGGCAGTCAATATATCAGCAGCTGGATTCCGAGGCATCACTGGTGCAACATTGTACATGTCAGGTACAGTAAGCATGCTAATGCGAAACATATGTTCTCGCTTGAAACTACTGATACACTGTCGCCCTGGACACTGCACAAAAGCCACGCGCGAGAAGCTGTTGGTTGTTATCTCATGAGAAGCTATGTAGATCTAGTGCCTCGCCGAGAAGCCTCGCCGAGAAGCCTTCCCTGCTGTCCAACAGAACTGTTAGATGCAGAAAGAAAGGACAGACAGCGAGAACGCCATCGTGACCGCAACGAGATCCGACTCACCTCTCTAGGAAAACAGATGGGTCCCCCCCCCCAAACAAAAAACCTCGTGTGCCGTGCCGAGAACGGCGAACCTCTTCGATCCTCGATCACAAAGCGGAAGCAATTGCTGAGTCTATATGCCTTTTGGCTCCGCTGCAATCCTTTATCCGAAAGGTTATCTTTATTATCATTATTAATAATATCCTTCCAAACATCTGATAAGTCCCTTCCCCCCCCTTTTTGTAAGTTATCCGCGTTTTCCCATTGTTCTTTCAAGGTCGTCGCGTGGTCGGTATGTGTAGAAAGTAGATAACGGCATGCCTCTCTCTCAAATACGGGTGATTGGGTATCCTGAAGACCTTACCTGAAAACCCGAAGGTGCGGGATCCTTCATAATTTTATCACGCGCGCGATAATTGAAAGAAACGAAAAAACCCCGATCTTTCAATTGGCTGTGATGCAAACGAAGCAAGGTCATTATCTTCCAGTCTTACCCCTCGATCACGAGGCCTTTTTTTGCTTTTATGTTCCTTGTTCCATTGAATGACTACGAGCGGTTCCGAACCAGGTTCCTTATGACGCCTTTTCATCAAGGAAAAAAACAGGGGGGACTGGGGGGAGTTCGCAAGGGATAGGATCGTAATGTACCCGTAATCAGATCTTTTTTCTTGATCTGATAACAAGTGCTAATCGATCCCCAGAATTCCCTCCCACAGGACAACAACTTCTCGCATGAAATCTCGTGTGAAAAGGTTCCTTTTTCACTCATCCACTCGTTCTCGTGGGATAGAGTTGAAGCGCCCAATTTCGTTCTGTGATGAGATAAGAGGCACTTGTACCTCATCTCGCGCTTCTTGAAGACTTTGTCTTTCACATCATAAACCCCGACTATCGAGCGATCATATGCTCAAGCGGTTCACTAAATCCCACGCGAAAACCAAAGTTTTCTTTTTCCATGCATGCACACATTGACCGTTTTTGAGTCATTTAGCATCTTTGACACTGATATTACGCGAAGCACATGTACTCCGGTTGTAGATAACCGTGTGAGTGATATCCCCTTCGTTGTCAGCATCACCGGTACCCCGTAGTACAGGGGGGAAAGAGGATGGAGAATCAAAAAAAGAAGGAATCACTGGTTGACGCGCGTGAAGCGGCTTCACTTGGCAAATCGCAAAGAAGACCTGTCTGAGGTGGAAAAAAAACAACAGAAAAAGATGTGATCAAAACAACCACCACCCACATCAATACGAGTAAAAGAAGGGTTTACTTAGTTTTTTCCTTCGGAGTAGGTACGAGATCGTGATTGGCGATTGGCGTCATTGCGTCATCGGTCTGTTTTGAACGTATATTTTGTTCCTCGCAGCTTCGCGCGCTTTTCTGATGTGGCTCAGAGTTTGTCAACACCCACCTCATTATGCAGTAATGGATTGGAATTAGATGCCGACGGCTCATTATGGGGATATAAAAGGCTAGTAGCGCCCGCGAGGTGTTTACTTCTTGGAAACGAACTTGGGAAATGAGGGCGTTCCGGGGATCTATAATAAACAAGCGCCGTTCGTCTGAACAGGTCGATCCACAATTCACTCACTTTGGGCGGTAAGGTTAATCAAATCACCGCATCTAACGGGGGCAGGGTTTCAGCCGTTCAAAACGTTGAAAGCGGTGATGGGTCCGCGGAAAGGGGGGGGAAAGCATAGAATTATGAGTCTGTATCTACCCAGTGTCCAGAAAACTGCGATGACTGATGGCTTGACTTTCATATCAACACATACTGCCTTCGGGTGGGTCGGGTAGCTCCACATGGGGAATTCCGTAACCTCTGCGCCCCGCTTGTTGACCCTTCCATTCGAGAGCCAACAAAAAACAAAAACAAAAAAAAGGAATTCCAAAAACGGGCAGACACGAATCCGGAAGATTCCCATCGCAGTCGGATCCCTGGATATCCCAACAGGTTGGGGTTAAGAAAAGAAAAGGAGAAAGAGAAAAAACAACCAGAAAAAGGAAAACGGAAGGTAAAACAGTAAAATGTAACACAGTAACACACGAAATGAAGAGGCCGGAACCAAAAACTCAGCAGCATTTTTATTATTCGCTGAGTTGACGTCACAATGAGGCAAAGAGAATAAGGAAAGGTCAAACGTCAACTTCCCAAGGAAACACCTCGGGAATTGATATCCCCATGATGCACACACGCAGGTGAGTGTCTAGCGTCTATGAAACGTCAGCGGCCTGACAGCGAATAGGTCATTAAGCATCATACGCACCAAGACACTTGTCGTTTCAGCAAGTGCAAACCCTCATATTTGCCTCGAAAAGGGCTGAACAGAATGCTATGAACGCCCTGAGATCATGATCACAAATCGTTTGTCCACGCATCGCGCGGGTAAACGTTTCAACTTTCCCTGTCATGAGGTCGACGCGCGAAAGGGGGAGGAGAATATGCGTAATGGGCTGGACAGGCAACATTGATCGATCGTTTCTCGTCAGGACCGTGTTATGGAGCCGCCCAGAGAGAAAAGAGAGAAGAAGGGAGTAAGTTGGCCAAAAAGTCAGCTGATGATTATTCTCGCCGGTGTGGGTGAGAGCCCTTTGGGGGGTCCCTCAAGATCCGCACGTGAAACCCTCAAGGTCCCGTGTGTTCATTCGCAGATACGAGCGGCAGGGATGAAAAATAATGAACAAGTTGAGTCTTGTCCTAGCATTTCATTCATTAGAGTGGCAATGAAGGGACGTTCCATTCGTTTGGAAGCGTGTTGGGCAAATGTGGTGAGCGCGCCACAACTTGTTGATATGAAAGTCAACCAGTGAAGTATGGCATGAAACGTCGTCCTGCATACCAATAGAAAGCAAGCCGCGGGCGTTCAAGAAGCCTTAATTCACCCCCCTGACAAGTGCGGCGCCGCCCGCGTGCGTCACAGCTTAGCAGGACGTTAGAACAGGCAGGGCTTGAAACTCGCCCCCTCGACGCAAATCGGGTCATTATCCTCTGTAAAGCTGTTAGTTCATTTACGTATAGAGTGGGAAGGGGTGAGGAATTTACTACAAGTGACGCACCACTTCATGTCAAAGGAAATCAACGATACCACTGCGCAGCGCTACGCCGTGGTTTCGTTCATTTTTCTACGGGACCCCCCTTCCATCCTGAGTACGAAGGTGGGAGCGTCTCATCTCGTTCATAGCGTTCGCAGTTTGTGATTTCGGCGAGTCGTCTGATGTTGAGTTCTAGAAAATCTCTTCGTTCCATTCGATCGTTGATATCATGCAGGGGCACACGGGTCGAAAGTGCCACCCGGCCCGAGCTTGCCGACGGGCAGTGAAAAGTTGACTCGCCGTCGGAATCATTGGCCCGCTATTGATCGAGGGTACGGGCGGTGTCGAGCAAGTCTTCCAATGGATAGTTCTGCCAAAGGCGGCAGAGACCGGCAGCGTCGTCAACGACGCGACAACCGCGGAAAAGCTGTAGAAAGCGTGCGAAGGCAATGTTATTAACGGGATGTCAGTCCATCTTAAATTCTTCAATCCCCCGTTCCGAATGGCGTCTAAACCACGTAAACTTGTTAGAGTCGACGGAAGGAGTAAACGCTCATCCGGGTGCTCAAACCGGGGTTCGGCAGCTGTTTTGCGTTCCAAACGGGGAGAATACAAGTATTGGTCGCGAGCACAACAAAGGAAGGGTATATCAGTCTCTTGTTTGGTCCAGGAATATCTTGTTTGAATCGCGGGAGTGGCATCATCCGACTAGTCAACATGTGGCCTGTTGAAAGCGATCAGAATATTGGAGATTGACCGAGGTATATTGCGAAGATAACTTCCGTTTCGATAGCGCGGAAGATTCCAGAGTGATCGGATGAACCATTTGGATATCATGGAGCGTTTCAGATAGAGCCTTCATGATGTGTTAGTAAAAGGAATAACGCCTCGGGCAGGAATCCCTTTGATAAGGAAGCAAAGTTCCGACGCGACAGTAGGTGTCTTCTGAGATCACATTAGCCATTATGTGTATAGGTGAGGTCCCGTTTCAATGGAAGAAAGAGGGTTCTAATCGACACCCCGTTGACGGACTGTGAAAACGCAAAAAGTCGTTTTTTTTTGTGCGAGTCAATCCTCCCGATGAAAAACACGCACATCAAGAACCGTATTCATCTGATCAAAGAGTTTGTAATTCCGCAATGCCAGTCCTTTGGGATCCTAGGACTTTTCTAGGCGTTCGTTCGTCGACTCGGACGCGGACAATTTCGGTGTCCGTCACGGATGACCGCGCCGCAGTTGGATGTTCAATCGTGCGATTGTGCGGCCCTGAAGGTCACGGCCAAGTTTTCAACTTCAGCGAGTGCCTAACGCTCCGAAAGTCGCCCCCCATACCGACCTGTGGACTGCGAGCGTGTGTCGAGTGTAAAGCAGGTGCACTGCAAATTTTGATGGACATGTGCACGTGCCATCTTTGTCAAAGTTTTGCAGTGAACGATCACCCGGCTTCACCGCATCATTCATGGGTCACAGGTCCTTCTCAGCCACAACGAACTTGGAAAAGTACTCGCACACCTCGTTCGAAGGTCTTTGCTTCACTAGGTATCGATTGCTTGATATCGCACTTAACGAAACCTATTTTGAACTTTCGCCGAAAACTTCTGTCCAAGATTGGCCGAGCCACAGGGACAGACCTCCCATCTGTCGTGATATCTATCTTAAAAACCCCGCGAACCTGCAATTTCGTAAAGAATCACCTGAAACATCCTGATTTCATGATTCCAAGGTGAACATTTGGTGACGAGACACATACCCGAACACATGGTAGAAGCACGAATGCTAACACACATTGGTCATGAGTCCCCTCGTGAGGGCACCTCAGTTCCGCACTCTTTTGTAGACGACCCTGTCTGATCGAACAACGCTGGTGGCTGTCAAGATGGGCAATGAATGCTGCGACGTCGGAGAGAACCGACATTTTCGACAGCCCGTTTGGAAGGTCCCTTCCAGATCATAGACATTGTCCAAGCCGCCTGATTGTAATTTTATTCTTGTTCGGGGGGTGACGCCATGGACGATTGTGCCGATACTTGGCAACCATGTCGCTGACGCGACGACCCACATGTTACCCCTCTTTGGCCGATTAAGCCTGCTGTTGCCGGCGGGATGAGCGGCTAAGCGCGTCTGGGTTGATAATCGTACGTAGTTTTAGTCTCCATATCGGTGCCAAGAGAAGCATTCAGATTTCAGGTCTCGAATACATCCATCTAAAAGGTTATTCTCCGAGTATAAACAGAGTAGTCCCCGCCCACACGAAATTTTTACCAGACTCCTTGGTGCCTCTACCCTGGTAGGAGGTCACAAAGGTCCACCAGGCCAGTCGAGTTTTGAACGGGGGATCTGGAATGCGCCTGCGTCCACGCGTTTATGACACAATGTGGCAAAAAACCTTGGCAAGGCTAAGTGCTATCAGTCTTGTGACGAACCTCACGACAGAAGACGCTTGATATCGGTGAAGCAACGCTCAAGACTGCATAATACTCCGACGGACTAATCCCTGCGCCTGCGACGCCAAATTTGTCGACTCGCCGGCGGCAGGACTCGATGGAGATAGAGACTGGTTTAAACCACTTATCTGACACTGGTGTGAGGGGACCTGGACTTCCTTGATGAGCAGACTATGGATCAAGATCTCAAAAGACCGTATGAGAATGGAGAGTGTTGACCGTATTTGCCCATGTAACCCCTCTCGTCTACCAGAAGGGTTGACTGATCTCATCAAACTCGACCTCAACAAACGGACAAAAGCCGCAAGGCCGGCGGCAAAGACCCAGTTTACCCTCGGCGGGTCTTCCCTGTTTTGAGGTGGATCAGACGGCTGCTTCAACGATTGTGCGGCAGGGGTGTCAAAGTCATCAGCGCCACTGCGGTGCAGCAATTTCATGACTGGAAAAGCACTGTGACAAAATGGGGGCCAGCCTTGCAAGCAACATCACGAAATTGTTGTGACCTGGAAGGATGCAACTTGAAAAGAGGTGTTGGGTCGAAGAAAAGAGAGAATATCAGTTCTCCAGAGATTGCTCCCTAACCGGTATCTGAGGAAAGCTCGTCCAGCAGGGGACGAACATCAACGAGGGGTACTTGAAACTCCGATGATGACATCAGCAACCAAATAGCAAGCAACATCGCGTCTTGCCACAACTCAGAACTTTCTCGTCCACCAATGAACGCACAAAAATTAACCAGATTCATTGCCCCTGGTCTCGTCTACCGCACACTACCGAAAGGAAATGTGACTATACTGAGGCGTAAATGGCTTCACAGTGATGCAGCTGAGGAACCAGTTGTTGACAAGGACGAGATGGACGCCCTTCGGCGGAGGCGGAAGACGGAGTGGAAACGGAGGCAAAGGGTCGGTCTTTTCACTTAAAACCTTATTCAATGATACGAACGTTCAACTAGGGCCAAACGTTTCTCGATCACCTCGTCATTAATGTTCGTGGAGGTGAGCAGGATCAGTTTTTGCTATCACAATTGCTGCTCAGCTCATATCCAAAGAAAAAAGGCAAAGGCGGAAACGGATGTGCAGCTTTTCACCGAGAGAAGTTCAAACCCTTTGGACCCCCCTCTGGTGGAAATGGAGGACGCGGCGGTGACGTGTATATCCGACCAACTCCACACCTCACGACTCTGTCAGCTGTTCCAAAACGCGTTTCTGGAGAGGCTGGTGGCCATGGTCAAGGGACGTGGCAAAATGGAAAAAACGGGGCGCCGCTGGTGATAGATGTCCCACTTGGTACTGTGGTGCGCGAGGTTCCATTTGACGATCCCAGACGCGCCAAGGACGAATGGGAAGCGGAGGAAGAGTCTCTGCAAGGTCTCGATATCGCAGAGAAACGAGAAAAGATGCGAGAGAACAGGTGGCTTCATTATCCTCGGTTTGGAGAAGAAAATGTGCAAAGAGACTCTTTCAAAGACGCCGAAGCAGCATTGTACCGCCAGGAGAGGGAGAGGAGACTCAATCGACGGAAAAAGTCAATGGAAAGCCCTATCTACCTTGACCTTGACAGAGAAGAAGGTTTGGAGAAGGCTGTAGACGCCCCGTTGGGGGTCCGGCAACACGAGAATCTAGGACACCTCCTCGCGGCTGGTGGCCTTGGTGGCCTGGGAAACCCACACTTTGTGTCAACCGACAATCGATCTCCAAAGTTTGCCACTCGGGGACAATACGGAGAACGACTCACACTTACCCTGGAACTCAAGCTGCTTGCTGATATCGGCCTGGTGGGTTTGCCAAACGCTGGCAAAAGTACGCTGCTCCGCGCTCTAACAGGTGGACGTGCGAAAACAGAGGTCGCGGGATACGCATTTACCACCTTGAACCCCGTTGTCGGTGTGGTGCGAGTCGCGGAGGACGGATCTTTCGAAGGAGGTGGAATAGAGGGACAGGTCTATGACGAGACACGTGTCGAAGAGGCGAAAAAGCGGGATATGATGGAAAGCGGAAAATACGCGGAAATGCCGACACGAAATGAAGTACGGACAGCGCATGGCGTCGCGACTGGCCATCAATTCGACATTGCAGAGACTTTCAGGTTCACGATCGCCGACAATCCTGGTTTAATCTCACGTGCCTCAGAGAATGTCGGTCTTGGTCACTCTTTCTTGAGGTCGATGGAGCGATCCTTGGCGCTCGTCTACGTCGTCGATCTCTCTGGCCCATCGCCTTGGGAAGAACTCCGGACGTTACGTCAGGAACTCGAGGCCTACCAACCTGGCATGAGCACCAAAGCCCGTCTGGTCGTTGCCAACAAAGCTGATCTCCTGGCCAGCGATGCCGATCCCGCCGCGATCCAGGCGGCCCAAGACAAGCTCTCGCAACTCGAAGAATTTGTCAAAACGGAGATGGTCGTCCACTTTCGACCAGATACTCCAGAAGGAGAACAGCCGACACCAATATGTGCAGAGGAACACGTTTTAGACGTCGTCCCAGTCTCCGCCAAATTCAGTCAGAACTTGCAAAAAGTTGTTGATTTGATGCGTATGTACGTAGCAGAGGCGCGCGAAGCTCGTGAACATTGAGCGTATTGTATATACGCCACGTCTTTAGGATATGTGTATGTGAATGCATCCTCACCCCCGCACCCCTAGGTGGGAAATTCAAATGTGTCGTCGACCCCAAGGTCGAGGCTCCAATCCTGACATACTTTCTGAAACGCCGGCGTTCCCATCCAGTCATTGTCAAGTCGCATCTTGCTGCTCTCATCAGAACAGTAACTGTACACTGAAGTTTTGTCAAACGCTTTTTTTTGCCTCGTTAATTGCAAACTCAATTCTCTGTTCATGGCAACTAGTACTCACGACCGTCATAATGTGGAACCAATGGCCTGATGAGATGGTCAGTTTTGGACGGCAATAAGCACCAATCCAAGACTCACGTCCAACAATGGTCCTCGAGATAGGCATCTACTTCGTTCCAGCCAGTACGGAAAGGAAGATACGCAGTCAACTAGGATCAAGAAAAAACAACAGAGTCACCGGCCTGGTTCAAGTTGCTGGATTCACGCAACGTACCGCGTTGAGAAGCGATTCAAGACGATAATATTCATCTGACGCAGTGTGTTGTGGACACACCCCGCAGGGCAAATCCCCTTCCTCGTCTTGAGATCCAACGAAGTTCCCAAGTATCCTACCCATCGCGAAAAAGTCAATCTTCCCTGTCAAAACCTCGGACTCCCAGGCTTCTGGGGCGGCGTAGCCTTCAGTAAATATACCAAGGTTGTCGTTGACGTTGAAGGACCAGTTTTGCGTGAACACACAGCCGCCGAGGTCCGAGATGACGCAGTGTCCGTTGCTGATCAAGATATTGTCGGGTTTGAGATCCTGGTGGATGATACCTAGGCGGTGCAGGTGTCTCAACCCAGAGAACTAAAACGACAGGGTTCAATCCGGGTCCAACGTAGATCTCTGTATAGAGTCAAACCTCACCAACTCGTAGACCAGCAGATGCATGTTATAAAATGAGAGAGTGGCTTCGGAGTCTATATAAGCCCCGAGGGTACAAGGGTAGTAATCCTTTTCATCCTATCATCAGCAGTGACCTCCCAGGTAATCAGTCATAACAACTCACCGTGATGATATGCAAAAACCCAGTACTCGACACCCACCATGGAGATCCAATGTCCAGACCTCGTGGCACGCTGATGACGTTCGGGTGCGGGTTTTCTCTGACAAGGTTCAGCGCGTAGAGCTCCGTCCTCGACGAACGCGTTACATCCCAGGAGTCCATGTTTCTCTCTGCGCTCTGTGCCGGACACAAACAAGTCACCTTGATCGCATACATTCTCCCCGAACATGTGTTTCGCGCCGAGTACACGCGCCCAAA